>NW_019292041.1:0-61264 GCF_000500325.1 Leptinotarsa decemlineata
AATTCTGCCATTTGTTAGGTTAGATTAGTATCCCTTGTACTGAGTAACCTTTCAATAAAAGCATTTATTATTATATACGAGTATTTTGAAGATTCATCGAGAATACGTTATCTATTCGAATTGAAAGCGTATATTTTTAAAAGAGAATAATTTTTGGGAAAGAGAGGTTTTGGCTTTCTACTTCTTCATCTTGATACAAAAATGTGGGAATCTTCCAATGAAGGGATACAAAGATGTGTAGATCATGCAAAGAAGTAACTTTCAGACACGAACTGGAAGGAAAAGCCTTTTCGAAGGATTTCTATATAGACATTGAATTACAGGAAAAAGCTAATTTCGAAACAAATACTTTTATATGAACACTGAAATATACGAAAAACACTTTCCTTTATTTCGTTTGGATTCCAAACATTCGTAATGAAATCGGATCAGATATCATTCACGGGATTTCTACACAACATAATAAATGAAAGAAGGAAAATTTCACTTCCATGAAACACTGGTGAGATGGAAGCCTGGTAGGTTTGTTGTGAGCCCGTGATTCGAACCGCAATATCAGTCGATCGATTTTCACTTCCTATCCTCCAACCCATGTCAGGAATCACACATTGAAAGGTAAGACCTAGTTACTTCCTAGCTGGCACAAGTTTCGAATTTTGAGAGTTGACGTTTGTAGGGAGGCGACAACTGGTTAACGCAAAAACAGATTTTTAACCGAACTTTTTTTTTAATAGTCAGTCTCACTGGTTGACATCCGATGTTTTGCCGTAAGACAATTCCCTTATCGGCTCCTCAGTTCCGAATACAGATACCTTTATGAGAAAAGAGACTCAATTCGTTCATAAAATTAAGACTTTTTTGTCACATGATATCCATGACAGTACTAAATAACATTCATTCGCTTGTTTGGTATTTGGTACAGTAGAGCCGATAAGGCAAGTGTCTCACGGCTAAACATCAGATGTCTACCAGTGTGGTATTCCATGTAAGTGAAATTTTACTCGTTTCATTTATTGTATTGTGTATGAATCCAGTGAATGATATCTGATTCGATTCCATCATGAATAGTTGGAATACAAACAGAAGAGAGAAAAATATTTTTCGTATAATTCAGCGTTTATATGAAAGTATTGATTTGGAAAGTATTTCTTTCATGTAATTCAATGTTTATATACAAATAGCTGTTTTGAGAGGACTTTCTTTTCCAGTTTGTGTCTGGAAGTTACTTCTTTGTATGCCCTACACATCTTTGTATAGAGTAATTTTTTTGAATTGATTGCTTCCATTCTTTCTTCAGTTGATTCCCACATTTTTGTATCAAGATAGAGAAGTAGAAAGCCAACACGTTATTCATTTGATTATTAATGCCATTTTTTCTATTATCTCATTCAGATCGTTTATAATTTGTTTTTGTTATTGTATCATCACATTTTTGTTTTCTCGTTCTGTAATTGGCTTTGCCTGTGTGATGGTCTACGATATAAATAACCATAAAACTGAATTAAATTGAAAGGGGTATATTTATCGGGACGTATTAGTTTTTAGGGAAAACACTTTTTGTATTTCTTCTACTTTCAACTGTACTAANATCTTATTAGATGATTGTATAATAATTTGTATATATTTCTGTTGTTTGAAGTTAACATACAATTTAAGTTTATTGGAAAAAAGATATTATGAAATTTCAATTCAGAGTAAAGGGTATTTATACTGTGGATGTGGTGCGAACACTCCAACATGATGTGATTGAGATCGCCATAACGTCCACATGAGCATAGAGGATTATCTGTTAATCCAATTTTGAATTTGTAAGCTGGGCAGATAGCGTGATTTGATCGTAAACGGTTTATTGTATTTATGTATTTTCTGTCGCTCTCTTGTTCAAACCATCTCTTTCCAATAATCTTTGGGAAGAGCTGTTTGAAGTTTTTGCCTGGCTGAGATTCATTGAATTGATTTTGCCAAATTTCATTCAAATCTTTCTTGTAAATTCGATTCGAATCGGTATGTGGAATGAAGGTGTGAATGGTAACAATATGGGGGGGGAGCCTTCAACAACACACTGAACATTGTACAAACGACACAAATACACTATTATAAATCATCCTGAAAAAAAATTTACGTTTTTCCACCGATAAGCAAACATATCAAATGTTGAACTATCATACACTCACCAATTTTCGAAGATAATGTTCATAAATCAAGAGAAATTCAACTAGAAAAATACTAGGATAAACAGGTCTACCACAAACATGAATGTTAACATCCAATTCTTTGAAAATCATTAACACAAAGAACATTCCTCTTTTTCGGTCCAAAATTTTTCAACGCCTTACCAATTGACCTAAAACAGATTTCAAAAATGAATAAATACAATATTGAAACAAAAAATATGTTATGAATTATTCTAAGAAATCTTATGATATATTGAATACAAAATCAACATAAAAAAAATAAAAAAATACCAAGTGTTGACATCCTCTCCCCTGTGTTGATCACATCCGGAAGTGATGTGATCTAGTTTGCTTACTCACCATGTCAAACAATGTACATTTAACTCAAAATTTCTCTGATCCAGCACATGGCAGACAGGCAATTTTACCTAGGCTAATGCGGTCGAACTCGAAATTTATTTCAAAGAGCAATTTGTTAAGATTTGATACCATGTACTCTGATTTTGAGTAAATGAAAATTGATTTGAATTGAAACAGTACGTAAATATCTACAAATCTCATCACATATAATCAAGAAAGCATTTTAATTCGCTACTTATTGCTGTTTTGTAGCGAATGAACATACTCACCTCTCTACACATTTTCAATGACTAATTCGACACTATCAATTTCTATAAGAAAGATTGGAAAGTCAGCCTTCTGGAATGTTTGGCAATAGATCAATAATTGTTCGGCCTGTTTCTAATAGAAACCAATGAATTGATAAGTACTTGTGATGCACTGTTTGGAACCTTTGGTGAAGTAATGAATATCACTGGAGTTTTTTCCCAACACCAAACCATTATTTCAACACTTCGACACATGTTTCGATCATCAAGTGGTCATCCTCAAATGATCATCTTCAGTTCAATCTTCCTCTTGAAGATGATCACTTGGTGTTCGAAACACGTGTCGAGGTATTGAAATAACGGAATGACTCCAGTAATATCTAAAGCAATTCAATTCAAGATAAACTCCTCACAAAGGGTTAATTTCAGATATGAACTGTTAATAACGATGTTGATATTAAAGTAGATGTTGAGAAAGTACTTTTTCTTCAATTCAATATTCATGGGGAAGTAGCTTTTTCGGGGGAATGTTTTTTCCAGTTTGTATCTGGAAGTAACTTCTATGCATGATCTACGCATATCTGTAAATGGTTCATTTTAAGTTTCTGTTTCCCACATTTTATGTGTGAAGATGGAGAAGTAGAAAGGCAAAAAGTTTTCTTCTCAAGAACGCAACAAGTTTCATGGAGCGTGGATACGTCTCACCTCAGACATATACACATAAATATATCTATACTGATCGCATGTGACTGTTGATTATATGATAACGTTTCGTGGCAATTACTAAAATTTATTCACCAATTTATCAACATTTTTCCAAACTTTATCAGTGGTTGGTTAGTTAGTTTTTATCTTTATCACAATTTCATGTGAATATACATCTCATTATGTTATATTTTGCAAAAGCGATTATTCATGAATCTGCGCAAATACTCGTAGTCACTGGAATAGTTCACGAATGTTTTGTTGTGAGAAGTTGCTACTAAATTGCTGCTAAGATGGACGCTAATGACCTCGAAGACGAGAAAATTCAACCTACTATTGAAGTATATCGTGAAAGATGGATCATTTTGATGATTTATATTTTGTGTACCTGCTTAAGTTCAACGCAGTGGATAGAATATTCAATTATAACGAATGTAGTAATGAAATATTATGATGTGAGTGCTTCAACAGTAGACTGGACATCGATGTCTTTTGCTATTATGTGGCCAATATTGGTATTTCCTGCATCTTATATTATCGATAAAATGGTGAGTGACGAAATATTCTTTGTTATCCATTTCCTCTCATATTTAATATAACTTGTACACACTAGTACTATTGTTGATTTCACTTATGAAAAATAACTTCTCAAAAACTTCCTTTACTTGAGAAGGTAAGTTACCCCTGAGTTACAAGAAGAATACAATTTAATATATGAAAGTTCAACTTGTGACTGGTTACTTTTGAATAATTCCATTTCGCAACGCACGACGTTTATTGATATAGAAGAAATACTGCTGACTAAGTGTCCAGTTACACGATGGACACTAACTGACTCCTGGCTTCCTCCTAGAGCAACGTATGTGGCGGGTGCCGCCTCAGTAGAATTCGAGATTTCGAAATTCTATACCTCCGATAACAAACGAGATATTTCTAGTAAATTGAAGAGCTTTTGTTGTTTTTTTATGTTAGAGTCTGCACATGAAGTTATTTTTGCATCTTAAACATTTATTCAAGACTGAATTTACTATGTGTGAAATTTTGTTGTTTAGACTTCCAGGAATAATACAGAGTTACGTAACACAAGATAAATCTGTCAGAAAAAAAATGTTTCGTAGAGAACAGAAAGTTTCGAATTTGAAATCATTGGAAAACCTTCAAGCGGAAGTAAATACCTCAAATTCTTCAAGATAACTACCCGTGAAAACTATCCATGGGTAGTTATCAGTGTAATGATGGTTTTATTGGTTATTTCGACACACATGACTAGAAATAGACAAATTTAATAGGATAATTTTTTTGGCAAAAAATTTTCATTATAACCTGATTCCAACTAGTAGGTTGGGTGATAGATTGTAAGTTACTTTCAGATTGGTACTGATTGATTGGATCAGTATAGGACCATTACAAAATATTGGAATAACCAGTGGGTTTCACAGCTATTCAAAATGTACGTAGTAATTCTATTCCAGCTTTGCAAACATCCTCGATAAACTCATACGATAGATCAACATATTCAGTGGATAATTTGTAATCATTGTCCTAATATTATATCGTCTTAAATGCAATATTCACCAAAAAGTAGTTATTGATGAAATGAATGATTGTTTCATTGACCTTCTTTGGAATCATTCTACCTCACAATTAAATGAAAAAACTAATGTAGAAAGTGTTCACTTTCAGTTTCAGTTTTCCTATAGAAAAATGTTCTGTTCATTCTCAACTTATCGTATTTATTAATTTGGCCTTCAGAATATTTTTTCAAGTAGGCATATCAAATGTTGAACTATCATACACTCACCAATTTTCGAAGATAATGTTCATAAATCAAGAGAAATTCAACTAGAAAAATACTAGGATAAACAGGTCTACCACAAACATGAATGTTAACATCCAATTCTTTGAAAATCATTAACACAAAGAACATTCCTCTTTTTCGGTCCAAAATTTTTCAACGCCTTACCAATTGACCTAAAACAGATTTCAAAAATGAATAAATACAATATTGAAACAAAAAATATGTTATGAATTATTCTAAGAAATCTTATGATATATTGAATACAAAATCAACATAAAAAAAATAAAAAAATACCAAGTGTTGACATCCTCTCCCCTGTGTTGATCACATCCGGAAGTGATGTGATCTAGTTTGCTTACTCACCATGTCAAACAATGTACATTTAACTCAAAATTTCTCTGATCCAGCACATGGCAGACAGGCAATTTTACCTAGGCTAATGCGGTCGAACTCGAAATTTATTTCAAAGAGCAATTTGNAACTTCCATTGAGTGCTTCACCTTGTGCCGTTTTCCATATCAGTAATGATAAGATAGTCAAACAAATATCTTATTCCTAAACTTTCAAGTCCACCATTGCGGATTACCTATAGGTTTCCATGTAAGTGAATTTTTATATCGTTACTCTTTCATAATTACAATATATTGTGTAGCGTTCCTATGGATGATATCTGTTTCAGTTCCATAACGCATGTTTGGAGTAAAAACTGAATGGGAAAAAGTGATTCTCGTATAACTCAATGAACATTGAATCACATGAAATTCATTGTTTTGAAATTATTCAATTTCTTTTGGAAGTCCACCAATAAAGTATAAAGATGGAGATGTTGAAAGCCAAAACCTTTCTTTTCCAAAAACTGATCTCTTCTGAAAATATACCCCTTTCAATTCAACTTGCACTTGACTGTCTCGGTTGGCGAGTGGATCGTGTTTATATTTGGCAATCGAATGCGCTGGAAAATTCTTCGGAATTCTATCGAAGCGGCGTGAACATCTAACAGCCGCGAAACATCGGAAGCAGGATCTCGAAGAAACACCACGTCTGCAACGGCCACTAGCGCAAGTTGATTTGGTTGTGATCTTGGTCACGTCACAATTGATTCATGGCCACCAGCGGCGGCTGGCATTACTTTCTTTAGGGCATGATTTACAACAATATAATGAGAATAACATTACTTCAAGACTATTTCAAAAAATTCAAAAATAGCAGTCATCTGAATTCTTCAGGAAACAACTTATGAACTATGTATGTATTTTGAAATGTTATCTATAGAACTACTTTTATACTCTCGTGAGTTTATAAAAATATCTATTTTCTCAACTCAGGAATTTTTATTTTCATCACATTGATAACAACCATAATAATAATATGCCGTCTCGGCCTACATCAATCGACATAACGCAGCCTTGAGAGTGCTTCATCACCGGCACTCTCACGGTATCGACGAGACACCGGTGATTCCCTACGCTCCGGGGGATATTGTATCCGTTGTGAGGAACGAGAAATTTCGAATTTATTGGAACTATCATTTATCACCCTTAGGCTCATACAAGTTAATAAGCCTGATGTGGTCTTTCTCGACCACCATAGCAAGACGATATTCGTCGTGGAGTTTTCAGCTCCTGGCGAGACAAATATCGCCCAAAAAGAGGAGGAAAAACGGATAAAATATCGAGATTTCCTCTTCGATCTCCGTAGACTATATCCAGACCACTCTGTCAAGATGGTTGTTCTGATTATTGGAATCCTTGGTGGAATGATGTCCTCTCTACTCTCGAATCTCAAAATCATACCGGCTTGCCGCACGAAGACAGAACTCTTAGCCGGATAGTTGCAGAAAGCTGTCATTCTTGGCTGACTGCGCTTACTCAGGGCACATGATTCTCGGACCCAATGATCACTAAGGGATCATTGGGCTCCGGTGAATGGGGCCTGACCAGCGCAAACATCGGTGAAAAAATAATTATAATAGAAACTGATTGAAATTTTCAATGTCAATCGTATTATTGACATTGAATACTGTTACTATCAAAGTATATGGTAAACCGACATTAGAAAAACTACCTCTCCAAGTCACTGACACTTCCCTTATCTGATTTTTTATATTTCGTGCAATGAACACCTTTATTATACACTTCATCAATATAATTAAGTTTTGGTTAAGTACATGTTTTTCATAGTCTCCATAAAGCAAAAATCAGTTGTTTGCAATGCAATATTGTTTATAATGTTAATATGTTAGTGAAGAGTGGTGACGTCAGTGATTTACTTGACATTTCTTATGAATATTTTACACGAAAATCTGGACTTACTCCCCAAATGTAATATATTACGGTGACGTTTTTTTCTGTAGTCCATCATTTTCAAATCCAAAATCAGACTTACATAGGTATACGAAAATTATTTACCGGGATGAATGTATCATTAATATTATTTTGATTTTGCAGGGTTTGAGAGTTGCAGTTTTGATTGGTATTTTGTCTACGGCACTTGGCTCAGGTGTGAAGGTCTTCTCTGTTGGCGAAAACTCATTTTATGTTGTTATTCTGGGACAATTGATTGTTGCTGCATCTCAAATATTCTTATTGAATCTACCATCAAAACTGAGTGTGGTATGGTTCAAACCTGAGGAGGTAGGTAGCAAAGGAATAGTAGTTTGCTAACATTTTTACATTGAATTACGGAAATATTTTGAATGTAATGTCATACATGCCGAAGAAATGAATTGCTTCGCCATACATGGGAGGTAGCTGGTTAGTGCGATCAGTAACGACAGTACTGAGTGAAATTCGAAAGGAATATTTCTGAACGAAGGCCACAACAAACAATAAATTTATGGATGTAGCCGTGACTACGTAAAAAAGAAAATTGAAACTTTCTATGTTTTTTACCACTTTTATTTGTAACTAACGTTCGTCCTCTGAGGACATTTTCAAACTTATACATTAAACTAACAATGATTGATTACATTAGCCCTTATATAACACTACTGTAGGTAATAATAGAGGTACTTAGCTTGATTGAGTACCTGAATTTTGTTCATACTGACGATGTGGATATGCTATTTTGAAATCCGGTGATTAAACTAAATCGATTTGATCATTCAACAGGTTGCACCCGCAATGTTTATGTTCTTTGGCATTGAAAAGAAAACCAGATAACCTGGCACGTGATCTGAATGCCACTTCCACATTGTTTTTTCTGAAGAAACCCACAATTATCTCTCTTCTTTTACCAAATATCAGACAATCAGAAATCAAGAAATGGTAACTCTATTTTGGTAAAAAAACAGAGATAATTGCAGGTTTCTCCAGAAAAAACAATGTGGAAGAGGCGTTCAGACCACATGCCAGGTTATCCGATTTCCTTTTCAATGCCAAAGATAAAGTAGATGAGTTAGAGAGATCCTGAAGTTTATAAGCTTAAGTGTCCGGAGTGTAATAGTGTTTATGTAGGACAATGTGGTAGAAGTTTCCAAAAACGGTATGCTGAACATGAAAGGTCCTTCAGACTAGGTTGAAATGATTCGACGTTTTCAAACCATTCCTTGACATGCAACCACAAGTTCCCGAATCTAAACGATACCGAAATTTTGCATTATGCAAGGCAGGGTTGCAAACTTAAATATTTGAAATCTATGAAAATTCACAAGCATAAACATTGCGGATGCAACCTGTTAAATGATCAAATCGATTTGGTTTACTCACCGGTTATCAATTATTACCTACAGTGGTGTTATATAAGGGCTAATGTAATGAATCATTATTAGTTTAATGTCCTTATAGGATGAAACTGCAGTAACGTTAGTTACAAATAAAAGTAGTAAAAAACATAGAAAGTTTCAATTCTCTTTTCTTCACTACTAGAAACATTAAAAGTTGAAGCAGATAATGTAGTTAATAGTCGACTTTTGACATCGTTTCATCAGATTACAACAATCCCGAAAGTATAACTCCAAATCATTTCTTTATGAGTTCCTTGACTGAAACCACAAATTGACCTGGAAATTCAGAAGACAGAGAGAGACGTTGACCTTAGAAAANCAAGATAAATCTGTCAGAAAAAAAATGTTTCGTAGAGAACAGAAAGTTTCGAATTTGAAATCATTGGAAAACCTTCAAGCGGAAGTAAATACCTCAAATTCTTCAGCAGTAATAGAGCATATTTCATAACTATTTCAGAAGAAAAAGTGTCCGGGTAACAATATGTGTGTGTGTGTGTGTGGTTTAAATTTTTTGGCTTTGAGAGAACCAATTAGCCAGACTGTTTTAATAAAAACTATTTGAATGTAACATTGAGTACTAGCTCAAACAAAGAAAAACTACCTCTCCAAGTCACTGACACTTCCCTTATCTGATTTTTTATATTTCGTGCAATGAACACCTTTATTATACACTTCATCAATATAATTAAGTTTTGGTTAAGTACATGTTTTTCATAGTCTCCATAAAGCAAAAATCAGTTGTTTGCAATGCAATATTGTTTATAATGTTAATATGTTAGTGAAGAGTGGTGACGTCAGTGATTTACTTGACATTTCTTATGAATATTTTACACGAAAATCTGGACTTACTCCCCAAATGTAATATATTACGGTGACGTTTTTTTCTGTAGTCCATCATTTTCAAATCCAAAATCAGACTTACATAGGTATACGAAAATTATTTACCGGGATGAATGTATCATTAATATTATTTTGATTTTGCAGGGTTTGAGAGTTGCAGTTTTGATTGGTATTTTGTCTACGGCACTTGGCTCAGGTGTGAAGGTCTTCTCTGTTGGCGAAAACTCATTTTATGTTGTTATTCTGGGACAATTGATTGTTGCTGCATCTCAAATATTCTTATTGAATCTACCATCAAAACTGAGTGTGGTATGGTTCAAACCTGAGGAGGTAGGTATCAAAGGAATAGTAGTTTGCTAACATTTTTATCATTGAATTACGGAAATATTTTGAATGTAATGTCATACATGCCGAAGAAATAAATTGCTTCGCCATACATGGGAGGTAGCTGGTTGGTGCAATCAGTAAAGGCAGTACTGAGTGAAATTCGAAAGGAATATTTCCGATCGAAGGACTACTTCAAACAATAAATTTATGGATGTAGCCGTAACTACGTAAAAAAGAAAAGGACATTTTCAAACTCATACATTGAACTAACAATGATTGATTACATTAGCTCTTATATAACACCACTGTAGGTAATAATAGAGGTACTCAGCTTGATTGAGTACCTGAATTTTGTTCATACTGACGATGTGGATATGCTAATTCGATCCCGAAAGTATAACTCCAAATCATTTCTTTATGAGTTCCTTGACTGAAACCACAAATTGACCTGGAAATTCAGAAGACAGAGAGAGACGTTGACCTTAGAAAACAGTGGCGAGTGTCACAAGCGCTGTCTCATATTATTGAACGAAAATGATTGATTAGAGCGTAATTTTTCATACTGAGAAATATAAATTGTATTCACCCACAAATGATTCTGACAAGGTTACCTGAATTCTTTTCGAGTAAATCAATAACATCATTACATTCTTTCAATTTTATCTGTGGGTAATTACCCAATCTGAATTTTGTACGGAACCATATTTTACCACATCGTTTTGCCGACAAGGGTGTCTTGTTTTCGAAGACTGAAGTTATTCCTAAAAATCATTTCTCATAACCAGAACTGAATATCACAATCTTACAATGAAATTTAAAAATGTTTAGCCCATCGCATCTCTTGTAACACAAATTCTGGGACATACTGTATACTACAACAAATAAGATTCCCGTGAATGATATTTTTTCGAAACCGTAACATTCATCTGAATTGCATACTGTTCGAGAAAAAGTTATTTTCATGAAAATGAATGCATTCATCTGTAGGTATCTAAAAACATTTAGCTAATGATCAAACTTTTTTTTCCTTTCTTCAAATGTTACTCATTTTTCTGAGTTGTCTTCATATATGTGAACTTTGTGAACAAGAGAAAATTCTTCTTCAGTGCTCTGTAACAATGAATTTTCATAAACATACCTTCCACGAAACTTATACGATTATAATTGTTTCAATTTCACAAGAAATAATGAGTTCTTAATTAAATTAATCACAGAAAAGTAGTTTTTTCGTTTAGATAATATCATTATTTTAGGAACCATCAGACATTAGATACATATTCAAAAAAAAATAAAAAACATTGCAACAACCAAATTTCTGAGACAACACCAACACAAAACGACATGATTGTGATTCTGATAAGGTGGTGTCTATTTTTCAATCAACGGCAGGTAGGTAGGTATCAAATTGAAATATGCAGTGCCGAATAAATTGAAGTGGCCTTTTCAAATGAAAATACAGTTGGAAAGCAATTTTTCTCGAAACAAAAAACAAAAACACCACAAGAAATATAATCCGATATAATACACAAATTGAACTGTGTAAGTTGTTACAAATGCTAGGTTGGTCAAACCAGACGGTATCTTTAAACACGAGTTTCAGAACACATGAGATATTCTAAGAAACCTAATATAAAAAACCTTACAGGTTGAATATGAGAAAAATATGGACAGCCAGCTTTTTTATTTTGATCATCCAACTATTCTAGATGTTCAACCATATTTATCCAAGAGACTATTGAGCGAAATGATACATATCCTCAAATGCGATAGTGTTAACACTAGAAGAGATATCGATGGCCTCAATACTGCATATTTCAATTTGATACGTAAATATCTGAAAAATTTACCCCCCGTTTTTCATTCTTTTTCTTTCTGTAATCGATTAAAAAACAGAATCATAGGTAAAGCCATTCGTTTGTTTCATGTCGTTTTGTGTTGGTGTTGTCTCGGAAATTTGGTTGTTGCAATGTTTTTTATTTTTTTTTGGAATATGTATCTAATATGTCTAATGGTTTTCAAAATAATAATATTATCAACATGAAAAAACTACTTTTCGGTGAGTAATTTAATGAAGAACTAAGAAAGAAAAATTGATCCTGTTACCCAACCAACCTCTTTTCAGAGAAATGATTGGATCACTGAAATAGTTAACAGAAAATTCTATGAAAGAGTTTTGAACTGATAGATTTTATAAACTTCCTTTCCCCTCTGACCTTCAAAAATTTGATCGATAATCGACAAGACTGAAGTTGTAACCGAATTGTTTTGAATTATAGATATCAACAGTGTGCTCTCTAGGTATACTTGGTTTGACATCAGGAACTGCAATTAGTTACTTTGTTCCTCCGATCATGGTACGCGATAGCGACAATATGGATGAAGTTGCTGACGATTTCAGAGTGATGAATTGGGGTGTATTCCTTCTTTCAATACCGTTAGTACTCATCGTATTTTTCTGTAAGTACGATAGTTTTGAATAACATGAAATATTATGAGTGGAACATTTTCAACGAAAAAACTTAGCTGCTGATCTCTACAAATTCAATACTATGGATAAATGAAAATTCAAAATGGTCATTATCTCGGAAGGTTATCAAAAATATATAATAAGAGGTCTTCCATAGATTTTTATAGACTGAACCTATTCAACTTCCACAACCTGAAAAATAAAAGTTATGAATGGAATAGAATATTACTGGAGTATTACACCAAACCGTTATTTTAACACTTCGACCTGAGTTTCAATCACCAAGTAATCATTTTCAAGAGGTAGATCAAACACGTGTCGAAGTGTTATTATAACGGTTTGGTGTTGGGAAAAAACTCCAGTAATATTCATTACTACACGAAAGGTTCCAAACAGTCATCACAAGTATCAATGGAAAACTTCATACAGGTGTAGAAACTTATCACGATAAGATAGTGTATGAAATCAATATTCCCCTCTGAACCAGTGTTTTGTTTTCCAGTAATATCTGTTTGATAGTTTTGTCAAGAAGCTGATAATTTTATAGGGAACTTTTTTTGACATATTGGATACCTAAATATGTCTTTCTTTTCAGAATTCAAAATCACCCATTTCTCAGTTTGCATCTCGAAAGGTATTTTATTTGTAGACTAACTTTTTGAGCCCCTGTGTGCGAAGTGTGCGGCGCACACAGGCACCAAGACAATAGAGGCACCGCCATCGAAATTATTTTTGTTACACTTGTAGCGTATACATTTTTTTTATACAACTGCACAAGCTAACGGCAGCTCTTCGTCTGGCGGCACTGGGGCATGGGTTCAAACTACATAAAACGATTTTATTATTATATGAAAATAAGAAAATGATAATTTTCAATCAGATGATAGGTACTCATATATAAAATAACTTCAGAACATACTTAAAACTAGGTGAAACTGACCTCAATAATATTCACAAGGTAGTGGTGACATTCAAGTGGATATAATGTTTTTCGTTCATCTGAATGGAAACTCAGATGAAACTATAGAATCAGGAATGTTCAAAATGAACTGGGCTCGTCAACATATGGGCTCAAAACCAAATGGGCTCAAAACCAAATGGGCTCAACAACTGAGCATCTCAGCGACTGAGGGGTGTTCAGCAAAACGATGATCCATCAATGCCTGTACTTGATAGACATATCATCAAACACCAAAAATAGAGCAGATTAATATGAGGTCTGATCCTCTCAACAGATACTGCACGACTTTTCATTTTTCCACAATCTCATAAAACTGGCAATCTTCAAAACTTTTTTTTGTTGAACAAAAACTAACTTGAACTCTAAAACCTTCGGCTATAGTTGAAACTTTGCCCAACGTACAAGAGTGTAATATACATCTCTTTTCAATACATGTCAGAATGAGTACAGAATAAGTGAAAGATTATAAACAATTGGAGGGCGCACCATGAACATTGGATGAACGGGATTCGATGATTTCACACTGACGCAAGAGCAGAGGACGGTATAAAAATGTTAACTAGATTGGGCCAACCTTGAATGTAAATAACCTGTGACTCAAATGTAAACATTGAACACCACTCCGGAAAGATGACTTGGGATTCAGTGAGATCATGAACATCAAATGTTACGATTATCACAACAATACAAAGAAATAAACAATTATATACATGGTATAATACATCAGGTGAGTGAGATAGTATAGCATAAACAAATTCATAAAATGAAGGTAATTACGAGTGAATTATAAAACTATTTCTTTTCATTACATAAAATGGTTTAGACTCTGCATATGAGATACGGAAAGCTAAATTTATGTAGCCTTCCAGGAGACACCAGGTAAGCTCTAGAATATCATTTAATTGAAGAATTGATAAATGAATTTTGGTCTTATTTTAGGATAACACAACACAGTACTACTGGTAAGTAGATTCATCAAGGAAAACATAGTGACACTGTATCAATCCACAAATAAAGCTATAAATGTTATGCTGTTGAATTTTATCTCATGATATTGAATAGTTCACATATCAAGAAAAGAAAACAAATAGCATTTTATTTTTATGTTATTTTAAATTTGAATGATACACCTTTATAAAACAACAAATTCTTTGTAGTGGAGTATCGATAAGTATATCAAGATGATGCCGCCGAAGTTACGTCCGTGCCTCTGCCTGATACACCATTGTCACCGCCAAGACAATTATCATCACCAATACCAACTTTTTCCAAAGATGACCCTGGCCTCTGGCCAGAAGTTTTCAATGCTACTTTGATCCAGTATTTGATAGAAAATCCGATTAAACAAATTAAACACTATAATTTTCCGCGTGACTCTTCGGGGTGAAAATTTTCCGAGTATTATTATGAAAGGCATTTAGGAAACGGTGAAAAGTATCACAGAGAGTGGCTGCTGTATTCAGTGACTAAAAATGCCGTTTATTGCTTCTGTTGCAAGCTATTTGAATCAGAACATAAAGATAAATTCTGCGAGGAAATTAGTGATTGGCTTTCTATTGCAGCAGACATGAGCATTTCAATAATTATAAAAAATGAACAGATTCATGTCACGCTCCTAAAAATAAAAACACTATTGATAGTATTCAACAAACACTTTTAGAGGTTGAAAAGCAGCGCTGGTACGATATAATCAAAAGAATAATATGGCTTTTCTTGGCCAAAGCCAAAAATTATACGATCGTAACAATGGCTATTTTTCAAAATGTTTCGAACTGTTAGGAAAATTCGATCTTTCAATGACGAAACATATACCATGCGTAAAGAATAATTCGAATTTCAAAACTATGCCGACTTATCTTGGAGATACGATCTAAAATGAAATAATTTGCATACTCGATAACCAAATTCAATATTTTATTTTAAATTTATGTCAAATCAATGAATATTCTTTAATAATAGTAGATTGTACATCTGACGTTTCACATGTAGAGCAAATTAGTATTATAATAAGATTTGTCTATTTTAACACAGAAAATGGAAAGTAAGAAATAAAGGAGCATTTCCTAGCTTTCTGTTCAATTATTTATCGATATAACTGGCGCTGGATTAACGTCATTTATAGTAGAAAAACTAGCCGAAAATCATTTGACATAAACAACTTAAGGGAACAGGGATCTGATATGGATCAAATATGCGCGGTAAGAATATTGGTTTTCAAAAGAGATTGCTGGATCTAAATCCCCGCGCTTTCTATGTACCGTGCGCTAGCCATAGTTTATATTTAATAGTAAACGACGCTGCAAATCTCAATCATATTACGACTGGATTTTTTAGTATTGTGCAAGAATCATATATATGAATATTTTTCGTCCTCTACCAAAAGATGGGATATATTAAAAAAATATTTCATAAATCTGGATATTAACGCCGATGATTTGTATGAAGAAATTGTGTCGTGTCAGTCTTTTTTCAAAAAATTAAATAATGATGTTGTGAAAATTATCGATATTATATATTCAAACAATTTGACAGCTGTTTGCCCTAACATCAACATAGCATTACGAATTTTTCTAACTATGCCAGTTACCGTAGCAAGCGCGGAAAGGCCCTTTTTCTAAAGTTTCAATCTTCCTCTTTGAAGATGATCACTTGGTGATCGAAACACGTGTCAAGGTATTGAAAATAACGATTCGGTGTTGGGAAAAAACTCCAGTAATATTCATTACTACACCAAAGGTTCCAAACAGTGCATCATAAGCCCTTTTTCTGAATTAAAACTTATAAAAAATTACCTTCGCTCAACAAAGAGCCAGGAAAGATTAACAAATTTAGCAACAATATCCATATAGGAAGCCATATTAGACCATATAAACATTAATGAGATTATTAGGATTTCGCAAAAAAAAGCGAGAAGAGTGGAAATGAAATAATATAATTCAAGTATGTTTATATTCTCACATATTATAGACTCTTTCTGTTGTTTCAAACGTAGCATACGTAATNACGTATTTTAGAATCTTATTGTTTTTGATAAACGTAGCATACGTAATAGTTGAATCAGTATTATTAGATAAAAAAAATATGTAAAAATTCAATTCGTGTTTTATTTTTTGCAGTAATTGGTAAGAGGAAGCTAACTGGTTTTACCTATTTAGGAAAATATTATTTAAGTATATAAAATTGGAGAACATTCATTTCGGTCAAAAATAACAAATAATAAACAAGAGTTGAAACATAAAGATTCATAGGTTTGGCACACAGGCGCTGTGGGGGGTCGGCTCGGCCATGAATGTTTGATATAAAAATATGATGTTCTCAGATATCAATTTGTTTCCAATTCGCCAATCTCTACATCTTTCTTCAAGATGGGAAACCAAATACGATGAATATCCAAGAAACTGATATGAAATTGTCATCAGATATTAGAATGTATGCTCATTCTGTGAGTTTTCATCTCTTAGCATTCATTGGCGATTATTTCAGTTTCATTCCATTCTACTCGATTTCCACCACAAGATTTCCGAATGTGTTCTGACAATTCTGATCCCAAACTATAAGTATAAATTTCAAAAACTACACTTCACGATTTGATCTTCACAAACTTCATTTGAAAAATAAATCACAATATGTTTCGCTAGCACAGTAGCTTTTTCAAGTGATTTATCACTTGTGAAGATCAAATCGTGAGGTGTAGTTTTTGAAATTACTATGTATCTTCATCAAGTAACGGCCGAATCAATCATAAAAATATAAGGTATGACGTTGGTTGTGGAACGTGTAGATAGTTACTAGACTGGTGTTGGCTGTTTGTAGAGCTATCTGGTTGTTATATGACTCTTCACTTCCTACTGCATTTATTGTAGAATATATGGGCGAATCTGGAAATACATTCACTTTCGGTAAAGATCAAAGTTATCCACAGTAATCCAAATCGTTTTCGCTCCTTTGTAAAGAAGAATCATCAAACGTTTCTCAACATTGCATGCTTGTTCAATGTGTAGTGGATGTATCTATTGGTATGTGTTTTCTTTCTATGAGCACTCGTAGATTTCAGGCATCACCAACCAATGACAACTCCCCACAACCGTCAGATGAGCGATCACTGGCTCCAATAATCATATACCCTGATCAGACGCAATGACAGCCTCATTGCGGCAAGCCAATAAGGCTATCGTAGACTATATCCAGAGTGGTCTTGATATAGTATACGACAAATATCGCGTTACTTTGATGGTCGAGATAGATTAGATCTAGCTTAGTCGTTTGTATCAGCAGAAAATGGAAAGTTTCAATGAATTCGGCACTGGATTGATTGGTTATGAAAGTGATTGTAGACTGCATAAAATATATTGTGCTCTGACAGAACATTTGAGAAGGAGAACTTTCGTGAGGTGGAAATATTACACATAAGAGAAAATTTGACCAAGAGNTTAACAGTAATCAGGTAGTGGGTCCCCAGTCATTCTTCATTTTTTTAAAATTTATGTCATTGAAACATCATTGTTTTCATTTTACTATCTTTTTCATCTACACCATTCCCACTTCGCGTATCTACTCTACTCAATATAGCAACACACGAACAAAAGCAACCTCAGTAATTTTTTTCTGTTAACCTTTTATTCTGAAAATGAAACACACCATCTATATGTCAAATCATTACAGAAACTTCATGAAGGTTGACTGAAAGAACAGTTTCTTAAAAAAAAATCTGTTCGAATTCTGTTTTTTCCGTTAACCAGCTGTCGCACCCCTACGAAGTCGAAACTTGTGCGAGCTAAGGACTAACGAGATCTTACCTTTTAACGTATGATTTGTAACACGGATTGGACGATAGCAAGTGAAAATTGATCGTTCAGCCTGGGGCTTGAACCACCGACCAACACGGCGGTCGATTTGAGTGTGTGAACAAAGCACCCACGTCGAACCAACCGGCTATCGACTGATCCGTCTCTCATTTCCATTTATATGGAATTATATTCAGATTAATATATTATAATAGTAACTACTGAATGAAAATGATAAACACCTCAATTAATATTATTATTGATACTATAATCAACTGATGTTAAGAATCGCACGTTAAAAGGTAAGACCTCTAATGCTTAGCTCGCACAACTTCTGAGGGTTGTCGTTCGTAGGGGTGCGACAGCTGGTTGAAGGAAAAACAGATTTTAAACAGATTTTGAACAGATTTTTAAATATGACGTAAGTGTTTTACGTCATCCAATCAAAATACCTGAAATTAACACCAACAATGAGAGTTTTTTCGCCGTGGGATATATTTTCTCAACTTCAGTTTTTTTTTGTTACTCAGAAATATGGAGACAGAAATGAAAACAACAACTCTCAACAAAAACATTGTAGATATCTTTTTAAGCTGATTTGAGAGTTTTCACGTTCCCAATTTACAGTTTTCCAAGACTATTGAATGAAAATTTGATTACCTCACTGAACTGAAAGTGAATTTATGGATGGTCTATGACCACAGTATGAATGCAAAAGAACCAATTCTTTGATAGGGCTCTTGATAGACTAAAACTTATTATAAACAAATTCAGTAGACTGAGTTCAATAATTTATAAATGCTCCAAGATTGGGTAATAATATGTTTTCTTGACATGAGATTATGGACTCGTAATTGGAAAAAGGTTAGTGAGTTACTTCAATAATTTTTCCACGAAGTTTCCGAACAGGGTCCGATTCAGTATTCTATTGGATATGATGTTGAAGAAGAGATATCGATTTATATGCAACTTACAATGAATCAGATGAAATGCTATCTTTCGTGTGGTGGTGGAACAGTCGTCTTCGTTATGGTCGTCACTGGTTGTACAAAAATTCTGATTGAAAGTGTACTTACCGAGTGTACTAATTGTGTTGATTATCCAGTGTTACATCAGGTTTTAAATTGAGATGCATTCGCCATCTTATTTATATTTTTGATCTTGGAGTCGATGTTAATTTGCCAGAATGTATTTTGGTCTCTACAGTACTTTGTCAACTCGGCAACGCTTCGCGGATACTATTTGAACAAAAAAACATTGCATCACCTGTGGCAATTTCAAATAACACTTTTTTGATTTTGGATAAAACAAACTTTCAATTTAGATTGTTTCAAGAGTTTTGTCCGTGTTGATGACATGTATTTTGGCAGCTCCATATCTCAATAAATATTCATTCTACTTCTATATTTACCAAACAGCATTTTTGGGTTTTCCCGTATAACTCGAGAAGGGCGAGAGTCCCCGTAAATTTTCTTCGGCCATTGTATAATTCTCAATGACAGTTACCTTTTTTCCCATTTGATCGTCTTCGTATCTGTTGCGGTTTAGAATATAGCAATGTTACCACATGATGAAAAAACGGCCTGATATTGTCGTGAAGTATTTTCGGTAAATTTTTCTCTACGAATTCAAATTGAACTGAAGCGCCGTCGAAACAACCTGAAAAAACAACCAGGAAGTTGGTCACGATAGTGTTAATCGACCCACTGTACGACATTCATTCGTTAAATTTTTTTCTGGAGATTTTAGTCTCGAAGATGAGCCCCAAAGTGATCGACATACAGTTATCAGGAGGAGAGTTCTAGGATCCTGGTAGACAAACCAGGTACAAAGGGTGCGTGTGATGGCGGCAGAACTAGGCATCAGGTCCCATGGGGTATTTGATGCTCTTAAACGTATTGGCGAGGTCAAAAAGCTCGAAAAATGGATGGCCCTCGATTTGAACAATCGACAGAAATTGTCGCGTTTCGAAATCTGTTCTGTACTGCTTTTGCACAACCAAAACGATCCTTTTTTGAATCCGATATCGTCAGGTTTGATGAAAAGTGAATCCTCTACGACAACAGGAGACGTTCCGGATAGTAGTAGGATACTTATCAGCAATCCAGGTACTTCGTTAAAAAAGAAACCCACCATATCCTAGATCAAAAAAGATCATGGTTACCGTATGGTGGTCAGTGGCTGGTGTGATTCACCCTAACTTCTTGTAACTAGGCCAAACCATCACAGCAGTGTCATATTGTGGCGAAATCTACAAATAGTTGGGTTAGTAGCAGCTAGCACTGGTCAACAGAAGAGGTCAAATCCTGCTCCATGATAACGTCCGTCCGCAACGTCAAAAATCACCGTCCGAGAATTGAACGAATTGGGTGTCGAAGTTCTCCTTCAGCCACCATACTCCCCAGACCTTTCGCCAAACAACTACCATCTTTCCAAGCCCTTCGATAACTTTTTCGCCAATCAGGACCAGGCAAAAACGGCCATCTTTGACTTTATTGAATCTTGAGCTCCCAATCTCAATGTTGACTGAATTAATTGACTTGTGTAACAACAGCAAAAGTATACTCATTCGAATGGAGCCATTTTTGAAAGAATTGAGTGAGTATTCACTAAGGTATTATATTTCAGAGTTTACTCAAGAAAACGGACAAAACTTTTGGAACACCCTGTACTATCTGTGGTAATATTGCTTCATCAACTCAATTATATTGTGACTAACCCGACTTTTCAACTGCATTTGAAAGTTTTGCAGAATAATTTTGAGCAAATGAGATGTGCTGGTCTGACAGTGAATCGACGAAAGTGCAAGTTTGTGAGATCACTTCTGAAGTATTGAGGATATGTGGCGTTTCCGAATGGGGAATACACGTAGATCCAAAAAAGGTAGAAGTGTTGAACTTTCCAACCAACGCCTTCCAAAGCTGTGAAAGATTGTTTATTCTTAGATCTCACTTCATGGTATCGGTGTTCTGCATCCAACTTGTTGAAAAGAATGCATCCTGTGGCCAACTTGATCACCTTGAGAACATAAGAAATGGAAATTGGATAGAGATACTGAAAAGGTTTTCCTAGATCAAAAGAAATGTCTATTTTCTGTTCTTATAATATGCGCTGAATTTTCAAACCGATGCAAAACGAAAGGCGCTGGAGGCCGTTTCAGAGCAAGACTTCGAGAACGGTAAGAATTCGCCCATGTTATTCGAAGGTAGTCATCAGGGTTTTCATGGTGATATTTGAAATGTTTATTATCAAGTTTTGACTAATAATGCGTGTTCCAAAAGGTTTTCTAATTTCAAGAAATCCTCGGGTCGTTTGGGTCATTGGGTTCTGTATTTGCAAATCTACGATTCCGAAATGATGTATCGTAGGTAAGAATTTCAGAAATATAATTCTGGGCTGAAAAAACCCAGGCCTAAAAAAGAAAATGCGTTTTTTGTTCAAAATTTCGGTCTTCAAACGCTCCGATAACGCTATATAATATTCACTGTTGATGATATTTTCCTTTCCGAAATAGTAGATGAATATTACACCACGTACATCCTAAAATACTGAGGCCAACCTTTCCAGACGATTGTTGTGCTCTCGGTTGCTTTGATTCCGGAGTGAAATGATTTTGATATCTCCACAGTGTCAGCCGACTTCACAGTGTCAGCTTTCTTTTGACAGCTGGTACTAACTTTAAAAAAATGGTGAATGCATTGAGACTAGCACCATCTATGTATAGTCTCGAGACTTTTCAGCCNCTTTCAATCTTGGCAAAGATTGGTCCATGATCATCTTCCAATGTCTCTCTTCTTATTTCTTCGAATCGTTCTGTGGCATCCTGCAGCAAAGTTGACCTCTTCCAACGGTGATAATTGATTTGAGACCTTATCAATGCTCGGCTGGCGCGTTCCAATATGCGTTTAGCTCTCTCTCCTGGGATTGGCGATTTCAGTAGAAAACCTTTGGGGATGACGTAATTGTCTCTGGCTCTGGACAGAAAACTGTTCTTATACTATGCGCTGAATTTTCAAACCAATGCAAAACGAAAGGTGATGGAGGCCGTTTCAGAACAAGACTTCGGGAACGGTAAGAATTCGCCCATGTTATTCGGAGGTAGTCATCAGGGTTTTCATGGTTTAGATGTGATATTTGAAATGTTCATTTTCAAGTTTTGACTAATAACGCGAGTTCCAAAAGGTAATCTGATTTCAAGAAATCCTCGGGTCGTATGGGTCATTGGGTTATGTATTTGCAAATCTACGATTCTGAAATGATGTATCGTTGGTAAGAATTTCGGAAATATAATTCTGGGCTGAAAAATCTCAGGCCTGAAAAAGAAAACGCGTTTTATGTTCAAGATTTCGGTCTTCAAACGCTCCGATAACGCTATATAATATTCACTGTTGATGGTATTTTCCTTTCCGAAATAGTAGATGAATATTACACAACGTACATCCTAAAATACTGAGGACAACCTTTCCAGCCGATTGTTGTGCTCTCGGTCGCTTTGATTCCGGAGTGAAGTATTTTGATATCTCCACAATGTCAGCCGACTTCACAGTGTCAGCTTTCTTTTGACAGCTGGTACTAACTTTAAAAAAATGGTGAATGCATTGAGACTAGCACCATCTATGTATAGTCTCGAGACTTTTCAGCCCATGTAGTATGGACATGAATAACGCCTTTGCCTTTGATGCCCTAGCCCGTAGGCCCCACATCAGGCATCTTCCCTCGCCACCACTGTCAAGGGAACAACCCCCATATCTCCGAACTCACCCCCCTCCGTCGCAAGGCGACGGCCATACGGAGAGACGAATCAACGGGATAGAAGACCCTCTTATTTTTCTTTTATTTCCCCAAAAAACAAATACATATTACATCAATTATGAACTTAAAACATTATGGCTCTTTTAACACTAATCGTACCTTATAGCAAAAAACTTAAATAAAAAAAACCTAAAACATTGTAGCAACTTCAGCATCAATCAAACATAATAACAAAAAATCATAAATAAATTTTGTTTTTTCTCGATCCAACCCCTATATATCAGTTGTACAAGTTATGTTGCACATCCCTGGATATGTTTACAGTCTAGCAGTATAGCAGTATGATTGACAAGACTATAACCCCTCCTCTTAGTGTTCACCATGCTTGTTTGACTGCAGCTCCACATCTATCCTTCGCTTTCTTCTCTCACCACATTCTCCGCCCAGTCGTTAACAAAACGTATCCAATCATTCTATTTCCCATTTATATCTCTCAGCATAATTTCGCCATTCATCCTTTCCGTCCTCTCCTTCCATTCTCGGAAACCAATCCTGCCCCCGTTCATGCATCTATAAATCACGTGCTCTTTCGCTTCAGGCTCCCCGTACTCACAAGAGCAGGGAACCTCCGGACCCTGGTTAAATCTTGCCTGGTATCCCGGGAAGTTCCCATGCCCTGTGAGCAATTGGATAGCCTTCTGCGACAGATCCTAAGATTCATATCCGACTGTTCTGCAAAACCTGCAGGGCAGCCGCCCAGTCGTGCCTCTCTTCCATTTCCTCTGCCATTCTCTCCTAATATTCTCTTTTATTCTTTTCCTCTTATCCGTTTTGCTATATGCCTTCCTTACTTCACATGTAATGTCTGCTTTATTCATGCCCTTGGTGGCTTCTTCATAAAGTATGTAGCATAGACAGAGAAAAACTGCACCAAATGATCACAAAAATGTACTTCGGATTAGTCTTCAGGACAGTAGACACTGCACTGGTTCTGATTTTCCATCACAAAGATTTTTGTGATTGTCATCAAATTACCACCTACTCTGAGAATGGAACTGTAATTATTTTAAAAAAGCATTTTTAGAAAAAAATTACGAATGTGGGGCCATTGAAAAATTATTAAATGATGCATTTATATAAAAGCTTCTCTCTAAAAATATTTTTCATAATTTTTCTTTTAAAACTTCTCCGAATCGAAGTGAAAATTGTAAATGTGTCAAACCCAGCAAGGTGGAAATAACTCATGAGATTATTACCGAAATGATATCAATTTGAAGTGAGAAACGATTTAACCACGACACTGCTTGAACAACATTCTTAATTTCTTCAAGATGTTTATAGGTTCTTCTTCTGGTTTACTTACGGATGCCACACGTGTGATGGAGAAAGGTTGCAATTGTGTTGGTTCAATTTTATGAAATAGATCTTTCTGAAGCTCACATTCTTTTAGGCTGTATTGAGGCAGTGGAGGCTTTGCAATTTGGTTGAGAGTGGGGTTTTCTAACTCGAGTCGCTAGTAGAAGAAGCAGCATCCAACTCCTCACACTGAAATAGAAGAATCTTGCATTGAATAAATGAAAAATGAGAAATAAATTATCTCTATATTGAATGAATACAATGAATATTAAAATACTATCGCTTGAATCCTATCAAATGGAAATGTGGATTTTTTTAAAATTTGTTTTTGTCAAATGCAGTTCAGGCACTGTAGATTAATCTGAAGAGTTCTGATAATGGATCCACTCGATTTTGTTAATTACCGCTGTGAAACTTTTCATTCCCAAATATGAAACAGAACAAATCGATTTTCGAGATATGCTAAATAATCTAGGTTGCCTAAAACACGAAGAGTTGAAAAATAGAATATTTTTTCTCTGTAACAGTTTTAGAGTTACTCAGAACGTGTAGTTCATCTCTGCATATGCCAACTGAAGTTATAACTAATAATGAAAAAATGCATAGCAATTATTGAATCACTTGATACTGAAATGACTTAAAGTGAAAGTTTACTTATATGTGATTTGCTACATTATTTTATAGTTGTGATATTATTTGCAGAGAGACGTCTTCTATTGTATCCCTATTGGAAACTATCGTATTGGCAGGAGTTTTGTATGCTCTATCAGCCCAAAATAAATGGTTGTCATATACAATAATAACCGTCTTTGGGTAAGTAAGTCTTTTCATTCGTGTAAAATAATAATTGTTTTGTTCCAGAGAGATGGCTGTCTACAATATCAAGTGTTTGAAGGTGGTTGACAATGTTTCGTGGTGTATTCCATCATTTCGGACTTCCATTGTCTAATATAATATAAATTGATTTGAAAATCTGAAAATCATTTTGTAGTTGAAATCTTATAGGGTGCCCAAGAAGACGCTGGAAGAATGGGGTCGTTGATGATAATTGCTGGCATTGGCGGATCAGTCTTCACTGGTATCATACTTGATAAAACACACAGATATAAGTGAGTATTGTTTTCGTCATCAGATGCTTTTCTTGAGCTCGCATCCAATTTTACTCTAACAATAATTTCCTACAAGAAGATCAAATAAACAAGATTTATCTCAGATGATGTCATGAATTTCAGATGATGATTACCTACTTGTCATATTTCATGGAAAAAAGTTGATATAAACATGTATCCTGTCTTGCTTCGTTTCAAAGTAACAAGATCTCATTTCTACTAAAAATATTGTTCTTTTATAGATAACTCAAAAGTATTTTTGCCGATTTCAATGAACTAGTTATGTTTGTTAGCAGTAAGAAGGAGCTTCTGTTCAGGTAATTAGATCACAGATAAAATTTCCAGTGGTGTCACAGAGGGTGATCTGATTGATATATATGGTAAAAATCCGTGTACGCCACTATTTTTCTCCAAGTTTCATTTTTTATCGAATTGAACAATTATTGAAGAAGCTCGTTTGAAGACAATGAAATTGGAAAAAGTAATTTCTTTGATTGTTTGTTCTGTAACATGTTCAAAATCTTTCCGCACAATATTACCTATTATGTATCCGATTCACACACGGAATATCCTAAATCAAACAATAAAAGAAAACAGATTTTCATTTCCAGTGCATTTATATAAAAGCTTCTCTCTAAAAATATTTTTCATAATTTTTCTTTTAAAACTTCTCCGAATCGAAGTGAAAATTGTAAATGTGTCAAACCCAGCAAGGTGGAAATAACTCATGAGATTATTACCGAAATGATATCAATTTGAAGTGAGAAACGATTTAACCACGTCACTGCTTGAACGACATTCTTAATTTCTTCAAGATGTNTGGCAGTTGCTCGTGGTTCTACAAAAGTGTTTTTATTCATTTCATTAAAGTGATCATGAATTACCATATAATAAATATGTCATCAATCACACATATCACAAGAGATAGCAGCAGTGATGAACTCTTTTCGTGGCAAGTATTAGCGCAAACTTCGACTGATCTGGTCATCGGAACTGTCGGGGAAGAACAAAGTTGCTGCTACGAATATGCTTGCCGTTTCAGTTTAACTCTTCTCGTTTGAAGTAGTGTGGAATTCTGAAACATTCCAAACAGATGATGATGAACAGATGAGTACACAGTTATGATAAATAATAATAAAAACTGTATCATCAGAATAAAAACAGCTGGAAGTACTCCAGGCAGTTATCGAAAATCCTGAAAAGTGTTCACATCAAATCTATGAATAAATGAGTGTGAAAAAACACTGCATTCTTCAGATGACAATCATAAGCACATGATATATAAGCCGTTTTATAACAAGTCAAAATAATTGATTTTTTTTGTGTTCTTGGAATAGTATTTTCAACATGGCCTTCAATTATTAACGCTATTCATTTTCATCTTTGAATATTCGTCCATTTTTTGTTTGTACGGAAATCATCTCATCATGAACGTAACTGTTGGAAAATGTTTTGCTTCATCTTCAGACAGCTAATCATATGACAGATATTTTCCAAATAAACTGTCTACTGGGTAACCAATATTGTGTGAAAATTATGAATAATTTCTTATGATTCATTGAAGTGTTCTCAGCCTCCTACCTCTCATACTGTATTTCATTTCAGGATTTTCCAGAGTGCTTATTTGCCAGCAGGAGTGGAATTTGGGATGGAAATAACATATCCTTCACCTGAGAGTACAGTGTTGGGAATTCTATACGCCACATCGCAGATTATAACTGTCGTTCTTACCATTATATTTGGACAAATTATAGGAAAATTTGGAGCATTTTGGGCTCTTACTGGAATGATCATTACTTTGGCACTGGGTACTACTTTATCAATAATGACGCCGAATGAACTGAAGAGGCAGAAATTTTTTGAAATACATAATCGTGTAAAGTTCACGCAGGTTCCTCAGCATGATAATGATAATGTGATATAAGACTGTATGGACCATGTACCAAACAATCACAATGGGTGTTATATTGATGGACTCTATTTCTGTCATGTTAATTTCACAAATAAAATCGTTGACAAAAAAATTCGGAAAAATACTTGGATATGTCTATGCTCATTTCAAAATTGCCTTTTGGTAAAGGCAACCTAATTCGAAAATTCAAATAACAAATTGCTCTTTGTGAAAACTCAATCGATAGAATGTTTAAACTGGAAATAATGACCCCGGTTTGTCAAAATCAGTTGGAGAATAACGAATATATTCATCAACATATATTTGAACAAGAAATTAAGAGAACAATGTGAATTTTTTAATTTTAGCATACTGGGAAATCATTGATTCAGATTTAATATTCCATCGGATTCTATAATTCATCAGATTTGATATTTCATTGCCACCCATTATAGGCGTTATACGAATATAATGTAGCAATCTATAAAAAAATATATGTTTAACGTTATATGGTCTAGAAATCCTCAAATGAAGTAAAGACGTCTGGAAACTATATTTTTTTTCACATGATATTTGAAGTGACTTGAAAGAAGGTCGAATGCGGCATGTTTAGAAAAACATCTAATTGTTTGTTTTCATCTAAAATAGGTTGGCATGCGACCCTGGAATGATCTCAAATATGATGAAGATCGCAAAGCTTGTTTTCGGTAGGAGTTTCTTGGATTGTGATATTAGACCACGAGAGGATTCGGGTCAGTTTCATTGAACGAAATTCGAAACTTTTCGTGGTTTCGCCTTTTATTCTGAAACTAGTTTTCATTTTTGGTGTAGATATGTTATAAACGTATTTGTGACATCTGCTGGAGAACTGGTACCTTGAGAGGGATTCACATTTGCTGCTTGTTCAAACATAATCGTAGGTCGAAGATTCTCATAAAACTTTTTCTTGTAACTCAAAATATAACATTATCAGGTATCACTTTGCAACAAAAATTGAGAAGCTTCCGAATTTCTTGCATGATCGAAGACACTCATCGAAAGAGGTAGTTTTAACCTAATTGGTGTGACATGTTGCATTTTTTATGCATCCTAGTGTAGAAGTTTTGAGGTAATTTGTTTCAAGTGAGTCAGTCTCCATTCAATCTTTGGCAAAATTTTGATGTACTTTGATGAGTTTGAACTTTTTGTGCAGTTGAAGTAGAGAGTGCAGTATTGTAGTTTACTCGCCGATTATAATAATGATAATGATGTCTAATAATAATAATGTCATAAAGGAAAATTCAATGGATTTGGTAAAATCCTGGAGCGGAATTCAGGAGACAAGCGTGTGCAACACGCCAATTCCTGCTCTTCCATTCAACTCCTTTGCAATAT
This sequence comes from Leptinotarsa decemlineata, assembly GCF_000500325.1. NCBI lineage: Eukaryota > Metazoa > Arthropoda > Insecta > Coleoptera > Chrysomelidae > Leptinotarsa > Leptinotarsa decemlineata. Next base: position 28,871 of record NW_019292041.1, read on the forward strand.
ACAAAACTTAAAAGTATTCATGGTATATATGATGTACAAAAAAATATTTCCTACGTAGTAAGAGAGAAAAAAAATATATAAGGCATAAAAGAGGGGTAATTCATAATGCTTACAGAATAACTTGAATTTTACATTTAATGCGAGACTTTAGTTGCACGATAGCTGTTTTTCAAATAGCCAGTTACGAGCCTGAAACTTGAAAAGTGGTAGTTTTAATTTTTTAAGGTGTGTGTGAAGACTATTGTAATGAGTGTAGATAGAAAAACTGAACGATATCTCGAACAGTGCTGTGCTGTGGTAGGGGGCAGTTATTGTATTTTTGTGTCGGATATTCACTGTATGTTCATTTTCACGAATTCGAACTTTATCATAAAGATACTGCGATGATTTGTCGATGATTATATTGTGAAATAAGATCAGACATTGCAATAAGAAACGATTCTTCATTGACAGCCATTGCGACTGAGAAAGCTTATGAGAGATATGCTGGAACTTACGGATGCCATAGATGTAGCGTAAACAGAAATTTTGGACTTTTTGTATCCTGCATAAATCTAGACTATCCAAACAGGGATAATATACAGGTGAACAGTAGGAAAACTGTGGAAGGATGAGAGAGTCTGGCATGAATTGATTTTTATCTGAGTATTTAGGTGAGGGTAAATTGATCTTAGGGTTCGCGTAAGCTCTCTGGATATATAATGGAACTTGCTTTTTGAACCTGAAATTATTATCCAACATCAAGCCAAGATTTGTTGCCTCCGGTACTATATTTAGAGTTATGCCATTCAGAGAAATATTTATTTGAGGGAAATACCTTTGGCATAATAATTTGGGACCAAACATAAAAACCTGCGTTTTGTCAGGATTGAGTTGCAGTTTGTGTTTCACAGAAGAATCATAAATGTTTTGAAGTTCAGTATTGATGTTAGCAACAGCTTCATTCAGCAATTCTGGTTTAAACGATACATAAAGTTGGGTATCATCAGCGTAAGCATGATACTTACAGAGATTGATCTTAGTCAGTATATTTGAGGTATATAAACTAAAAAGTAAAGACCCAAGTATAGATCCTTGCGGAACACCGCGCATTAATCTCACCGATTCAGATAGTTCGCCTTCGAGTTTCACCATTTGTTGTCTATTTGTGAAGTATTCTTACAACATCTTAACGGCTGTTTTAGAGAAGCCAATGTAATTGAGCATATATATAAGTATTTCTGGATTCAATGAGTCGAATGGTTTACTGTATTCCAGTAAGATCAATAACGAAATGTCTCCTGTATCTGTTGCTGCCAATATGTCATCCGTTATTTTAAACAAAACTGTTGTACAGCTATGTAGAGACCTAAAACCCGACTGAAGGAGAGGCATTAGATTATAGTTACTTATATATTCCCTGATTTGTTTGTTCAAAATGCGTTCCAATAACTTAGACATGGTGGGTAGAATACTTATGGGTCTAAGATCTTTGTGATCTAAAATATCAGCTGTTTTGGAGACAGGTATAACAGGTATAACATAAGATGAGTTGAGGGAATGTTTAGGATGATGGAATATTCATTTCACGGATGATATGCTGAGAATTGTTTTATATTCCATTATTAAAATCCATAAACCACGATTGTATGAAATTGCTGGGATTATGGAAAATCATGGACATACTGTACTCGGATTGCCTCCCAATCATCCAGACTCGAACCCAATAGAAATAGTATGGACATCACTGAAACAATATGTGGCTGATAAAACTGTGGGCTTCAATTTCAAATCCGTTGAAGGTTCACGTAACGAATTTTTCACTTCGTTTCCTCTAGAGCAGTGTTTACCCTTGAGAAAGCTATTGTATAGCAAAACACGTGTTTCATTATATTTTTGTTTGGATTCATTCATCTCAATAAATATAGTGTTTCCCAACATATTTTCATTTTGAAATTCAATCTTCAATTACATTTTCAGAATGAACCCGAAATTAAATCCAATACAGACTGCTGAAAAATAAACTCATTCAAATTCAATTACGTTAATACAGCATTATCATACTGAACTAATAATTGACCATCAATTAAAACACCATATCCTTATTGCTAATTGCGGCAAGGACTGTACTTTCAGGCCACTCTAAAACCCAAATAGGCGCACCACGTCGTACGATAGATTTCATCCTTTTCTATTCTAATGCGTTCTGTGTCAGTAGTGTATGCAGGTAGTGATATGTTTCGCTTTCTACATTTGACAAGCTGTACGTACTGTCATCGATGACAACTCATTCCATGACGAAAAGGCGTAATTTTATGAACGAATTGAGTATTTTTTTCTCAAAATGTTATCCGTATTTAGTACTGAAGAGCCAATAAAGCAAGCGTCTTACAGCGAAACATCGGATGTTTACCAGTGAGGATGAAAGTGTTTTCAATGTAAGTGTATTTGTAGGATGACAGCGTTACGATCGCTTGGAATACAAACGGAATATAAAAAAGTGTTTTTCTGTAGTTCAGCATTAATATAAAAGTATTTGTTTCGAAAGTATTTTTCTTTTGTGTATTTCAATGTTTATGTGAAAAACGCTGTATTGAGAGGGCTTTTTCTTCCATATTATGTCTGAAAAGTTAATTCTTTGCATGATCTACACATCTTTGTATAGAGATAATTTTTGAAATTGACTGCTTCCTTCCTTTCTTTGAAAGATTCTCACATTTTTTATATCAATATTAATGAGTATCCTTAGAACTTTGCTGACAATAACCAACTACAGTTTGGTATACATCCATTTCCCAACTACAGTGGGTAATACATCTAATGTTTTCAACCAATTCAATACATAGCATAATCATAAGCATAATCGAATATGACCTTCGTTTTTTTTTAAATATTTCTGCTGCACGTAATCTCACCATGAAACCATTCAAATCATTATGTTCAAAGCACATACAAAACTGATTTTAACCTAACAGACACTTCTCTTACCTCAGTTAATATTTTCTCCTTCAGGAGTGTTTGAGAAGGAAATTATCATTATAATTGAGAATATTTCTTTCGCCAACTATATGGAAATGCAAACTTGCAAACTGGTATATTTGCTACAAAGTGAGTTATTGATCATTTCTTTGTTTTCTAGTCGGGAATAAACTACTTAAAAGTATTTCAAACCACATTTCCAGAATTTTTCACTACTTGATTGACCCAAGTACGTCTCTTATGAACTCCTGATAAATATTCTCAGAATGAATCAATCAGTAATCCAATAAAACTAGAATTGAATTTGGATAATTTGACTTTGGAAGATCAATACTATCATGTACATTGAAGAACCCGTTCTGGATAAAAAATGTGTCATCAACAATAATAAAAGTTCTAGTTGATTGGTTGGCCACAGTCAAATCTCAATATGATAACATCGACCAAGTTTATCATAGTTGTATTGAAAACGAAAAAGAATATTCGTCCATTGTGAAGAAAACCTGGTTTGAAGTTTGATGAGCATCAACTCTCATGATTCATTCGGATGATTTTGATAAAGATTTAATCAAAATAAATTGTTCAAGAATATATTCAATCAATTGTTTGAAGATTTTGAAGTGGAATATTTTTGTTTGAAGGTGATTGACAATGTTTCATGATGAATTTCATTAGAACGGAAAAGATAACACTGGTAAACACTGTTTTTGTTTCGGTCACATTCAGTTTTGTGAGAACTAGCTACATATTCATTTCTAACCTTATATATAAGCCTTCATTTTTTTAATTCCATTTAGGTGACTGTAAAACTATTGTATTCAATCAACTTGCATTATTAGGTATTATTAGGTATTGAAAAAAAACATCGTAAATATACCACTGAAGTAATTTAACAACACCGACAGTTTTTTTATGTGTATATGGAGAGTTAACTTTTACATTAATTGAACAGTTCTCTTTAGACGCTCTTGGATTTTCTGTGCCGCATCAAGATAAATCCTGGGTTTCAAGTAAATACTGTGTAACGTGTGTGAGACTCTCTTCTATTTATTTATTCATTAATTTGCACCCAAACAGACAAAACGTGTAATTACATTGATAATGAATATAAAATAATCTTCACATTTCAATAATTATAATCATAAAAGTCAGTTGTGTACCTACCCTACTCGAAAGCTCTGAAGTTGAATAGCAATGAACTGGATGTAGGTACTGTTTCATTGTATATGGTGTGCAAATCGATGATAATAATATATGTAAATTAGCATTTGGATAGAAAATCATATTCAAGAAGAGATGGAAAATACTGAATACAAAAAATGTGTATACCAAATCAAACATATGTATTCCAGAAATAATCCAATATTGCTCTACGAAATACTTCCTGAGGTAGAGTCCAATCTAAATCTATAAGCATACTATAACAAGCGTCAATCGTGATGGCGAACGATCGCCCAGGTTAAAACTCTCCCAACTAAATTACTATTGAATTACGATAAGCCCCTTACCAGCCAGTGTCGCATCTATAATTAGTTTGAATTAGGGTAACGAATGGAACAAACCTTCTTTGTAATTTCTTTTCATATTTCATTCACTATTATAGGTAGTAGAACAGTTCATTGAAATGTTATATAATGATACACTCTTGATGACTGGTTTTTTGTTAGGCGATGACATTACTTCAGAAACAACATAAATTATTCAGACCATGCCAAACGCCAACAGCATTGGAGGACAAGTAATGATACGCCTCTGTACAGAGCATATGTGTGCAAGAGATGTGGTGGGGGTTACAATGAAAATGAGTTCGTGCACATGGGGGCGTTGTGATGGGAAAGTTCTCTGAATTCTACGGAAAGGACATTGAATCTCAGTAATGATAGGATTCCTGGTACATTTATCCTGCCGTGTATTATATTGTACAAAAAATACATCGTAGTGAGAGGGATCTTATAGTTTCTGAAGAGAAAACTTTGAAGTCATGTCAAGTTGATTGGATCTGATAACTTCATAGTCAACCCTGTACTGTTTGTAATATGAGCAATTTATTTTGTATTTTCTCGATTGCATTGATTGTAGACCAATATTCACCCGACCATATACTTACAAATTTCAATTTAGGTCTAACAAGTGTATAGTAATAGTTATATAATTTAATAGTATTGTTAATCGTAGTATAGTAATCTAATAGTATTGTTCTTCGTAAAGTCCCGAGTTTGTCCAATAATGCATCCTAACATTCGATTTAACGATTCAACAATATTTTGAATATGTTTCGCAAACGATGAGTTACTATTGTAAGTTACCCTAAAATCTCTAACCCTCAGAACATCTGTGGAGGATAGGATCCTTCAAACGAGTTATTGTGATGATGCTATATTTGTTAATAACGAATTTCAATCTGTTTGTGATGTTCCATCCATAAATACTGCCAATGTCTCTTTGCAAATTAACACAATCCCTAACTATTTGTATCTGTTTATATATTTTCAGATCATTGGTGAAAAGCAAACATTCAGAAAATTTCATAATGGAAGGGTGATCATATTATATATAGATCATATTATATATAGAGCAAATAATAGTGGTCCAAGGTTAGATAATTGAGGAACACCAGAGCTAGCATGGAATTTACCTAATTTATCACCATTGTGTTTAACATAGAAGTATCTTGTTTGAAGGTGATTGACAATGTTTCATGATGAATTTCACTAGTTCGGACTTCCATTGTCTGATATTATATAAAATGATTTGAGATCCCTGAAATAACTGAAAAAGAAGAATTGAAAATTAAAGAAGAAGAATGAAAATGAGTAGCTAAAAAAAATAACCCGAAGACGATTGTGGATACTAACAATCGGAACGTCGTGAATAAACTTGGCTTGAAATCTCTTAACTTTTCAATTTTTACTTGTATTTTATTTCACTATTACTTCATTTCAGGTTTTTTTTTGCTTAATATAATTGTTTCTTTAGCTATTCATTTTTATTCTTCTTCTTTAATTTTTAATTCTTCTTTTTTAGTTATTTCAGGGATCTCAAATCATTTCATTTAATATCAGACAATGGAAGTCCGAACTAGTGAAATTCAACAGAAGTATCTATTTTTTAAACATCTTTCTAATAATTCCAACACATCCTCAGAAAATCCCATTTTATTTACTTCAGCTTTTCTGAAATCTGTGAATATAGTATCGAGTTGACTCTTTGGTTCCAGTGTACTATATGCACGATTAGTAGAAATGAATAGATTGATATTGATTGATTTATTGGTAACAAACACGTGCTGTTATTCCGTGATATATATTTTAGCGTAGTGAAATATTTGTGTATGAATAATTTGCTGGAATAATTTGGCCGGAGCAGACATTATGGAAATTTGTCGATAATTTACAATGTCGTATTTTTTACCACTCTTATAGATAGCAGTTTTCTACAAATCTGGGAAAACACTTGACTTGATGGTGAGGTTGAATATTTGCAGAAGTGGTATTTTCACCCAATCGTCATAAGCTTTCAGAATGTATGGGAAAATTCAATCAACACCAGCCGCTTTAATTGAATTCAATTTCTTCACTGCGTTTTCAAAATCTGACTCTCTTATTGTTAACTATATCAGCATCATTTATAAAATTGGGGTCATATCTGGATTTAATTGTCTCATGAACAGATGAAAATAATTTGCAAATACCTCAGCTGTATTATTGCCTTCTACTTGATTATTTTTTTTAACGAAAGTTTCCCAAAGTCGACAATTTTTTACTTTTATTGACATAATTCCAGAATTGATTTACATCGGTTTTCAATTCATCCTCTACCTTTGTAACGTATTCTTTAGATTTCAATCTAATCAAGTTTTCATATTTTTTCCTCAATTCTTCATATCTTGTTCCGTGATAGTTGTAATTTTCAGAATGTATTTTTTTTCCATAATTCTTTGATCTCATTGTCAAACCAAATGGGTTTTTTTCCATTTCGAATATTTTTACATTAGGGCATGCATATAAAATTCATCTACAGCCATATCCACAGTATTTTCGTACAATACACTATCCCAATCAAGTATTTCGAACTCGTTCACTTAGCAAAAGAAAATCGGCTTTTTGTTTGGCTTGAATCTAATATTTCATTCATATGTTCTTTTTCACGTTGAATTATTATAGTGATTTCTAAGGCAGGATGATGAATATCCTCATCGACAAATGATAAAAAATCCTTTTGCCAGTTACAATTATTTTTATTACCTTCAGAGGTGAAAACTACGGGAGTTTTTTTCCAACACCAAACCTTTATTTTAATACCTCGACAGTGTTTCGATCAACAAGTGATCATCTTCATCGTCAAGGTGTTAAAATAATGGTTTGGTGTTGGGAAAAAATCCAGTAATATTCATTACTACACCAAAGGTTCCAAACAGTGCACCACAAGAACCTTTAGAGGTGATTACGAGGTCCAGTATTTTCCCTGCAAATTAGAAATGTCGTTATATAACTAAAAAGTATTAAAATCCCTGAAATCAGTCAAAATCGCAAGTTTTTCACTAGCAGTTGGATAGTTAAAGATTTTACCATTTATTTCAGGTATATTGAACTCTCCAAAAATTGGCTGGGCTGAACATGAACCTGAAACTCTGCCAGTATTTTGTTATTTCAATTTCATTAAAATGTGAGACAGCACAACCAAGTCTAAACATACTATCCAGTATCCAAACTTATCTTCGGCCATCGGCCGAATGTTGAGAGGCCTCCAAATCTACCGAAAATTCGTTCTCAGTCAGTTTCACATGATATCTCGAAAAGTGACTCAGGTTATGAACTGTCAACTTCAAAGGAGCCCCATCCATTGACACTGGGAGATTCAAATGATTCAATAAGTGATTTCAATATGTTGAAAAACTGGCTGAGCTTTTGGGGTCTAGATTAAATGTCTTGAATTTACTATCTTCGTCAACACCATGACGATGATATGAGAGTCTTACTTCTCTAAAGCAGATGACTCAGCTAATGTAATAACGTTCCCGTTGTAATCATTTGATGAAATTTTGAATGAAATACAAGTCACTGACGATTGTTCATTGACTCCTCAATAACTAGATTGAAAACAGTGTTGCTGCATAACGGAAACAAACTTTCCTCCCGGCAGTTGCTCGTGGTTCTGATATGGAAATGACCTACAAAAATTGGAAGGAAATATTTGTATTTACAGGAACTGATAGAAGATGAGAACTGAATGAGGAAAATCCCGCTTGGACATGTTTCGTGAAGGTATTCCAGAATTTTTTAGAGGACCATACTGTGAAAAATCACAACGTCTCAATGAATACACTCATATTCGAAAGTACACCTGCTGGACTCTCATCTGGATGTATTTCCTGCCAAATCGGTTGCTGTGGGTGACGAACAAGACGAGATGTTTCATCAGAACATTTTCTGAATGGAGAGGCGCTATCAAGGGAAATAGAGTTCAGGAATGATAGCAGATTATTGTTGGAGACAAACGGGACCTACCAAAAATCTTAACTTTAACATTGAGCAGTAATTTTTCTGAGTGTCTATTTTTCACAAAAATATATGTTTTGTTGTCACAAAAATACCTGATCTGCCATTTTTCTATATACTTTTGTTTGGTGGTCGTAATTTTGAAAGACTTGGAAATGTCATTATATCCAGAATTGCAAAGTGGTTCCTACATGATGAGTGCTGTTTTTGATATGTTACTTCTGCATTGAATAATTATTTTATATGTATAATGATGAGTTGACCAGTACCTTATGTTCAACCCCAAATTTTGATACTGAATGAGAGATTTGATTGTACGAGTTCAAAAAACGATAGTTTGAAGACCTTTTCTGACACCATGTCATGGAGTTTTTTATGCATCAAAGCAGAACGAACTCAGTTTGGATATTATACTATCTATGTGATAATTCCAGGAAGTTTTTATCTATATTGATCCGTAAAATTTCTGTACCAGCTAAGTTTTCGAATGTTTCAATCACAAATCACACTATCGCCATATAGTAAACTATCAGGTAATGGTCCTTCATCGTTATTCATAATATTATTATCGTTACTTATTTCTAAGCTCTCATAGTAATCTAGATGCCTCTTGTTGTTAACTTGTCTAACTATTCTTAATGAACTATGTCAATGAAAGTCTATGAAATGAATTTGTTGCAAAACATGTTGAGCGACTGCTGATTTTTCTGGTCTTCCATATTTTAGGTATGCCAAATATTCCTTATATCTTATTTTATTATTTTTTGTCTTTCCATATTATTTTGCATTGCTGTCATCTCATTTATTTTCGTGAATTCCAGACTTTTCCGAATTCTCGAAGTTGTCCTTTGGAATTTCTGAAAGGCTCTTAGTGTATGACTTATTTCAAATATCACTTTCATACCTAGTTCCTTTGATGGAACTGAGATACATTCATCATGGTTTTTGTCGTTTCTAAAAGTAGAGATTTCGTTCATTCTTAACCTGAACTTTTTCTTCCTTATAATATCATCTATCCATCGAAAAACCGTTACTGACTGTTATTTCATGTATTGTTATCTTTTTTGTAAACCTCTCAAATGTGAGAGAAAACGTCAAAAGAAGATAACTAGAAACTTTAAAGGTAAGATTTTCAAGGAACTAGGTATGAATGTGGTATTTAAAACAAGTCATACAGTACAGAGCCTATAAAAAGTCCAAAGGACACTTAGCACACCTAAAATATGGAAGACCAGAAAAATCAGCAGTCGCCCGTCATGTTTTGCAACAAAATCGTTCCATAAACTTCAATTCATCAAGATTAGTTGGACAAGTTAACAACAACAGGCATCTAGATGTCTATGGGAGCTTAGAAATAAGTAAACATAATAATATTATGAATAACAATGGTGGACCATTACCTTACTATATAGCTTTACTCCAGTAATATTGGTTATATTTTTGTTCTGATTATTAAGCTATGATTCACTCTAAAATTTTATTGTGAATAATTAAGGACTTTGCTATTTCAGCATAGTGATGAGTATACTTCTGACTCAATGGATTCATTTCATAGCACTTTCCTTAATTATTACAGTAGTGCAATCTGTATATATCATTGGATATCCGGTAATGAATATATGATCTAACGTACCAATTTTTCCACATGAGCAATTTGGATATATCATACAATATATGTATCATACAATATATATAACATTAAAATTACCAGTTCGAAAATAACATATCAGCACGCTCAATGATGCAAATTCATTAACTCCTTTCCTTTCCACAAAAGAGTATGTACGCATCCTCACTCACAAGCGATTTCGGTGAAATTGGTGACACGTGTGAATCATAGTATTTATGCCACGTGCCAGTGTAGGGATGTCTGTAGTATGTTGTGTACTGTATATCCGCTGTGAGTAGACTCACTGTGATTTGAAAGTGCATATAGATTGTAACGACAAGGAGTCACATATACTGCTGCATATTCCAATGTGAATCTCTACTTTCGCACAGGCACCGCTCTGAGAGCGCCTTAAGTATTTTCCTGTAGTGCTTGTGTTTTGCCCTCGAAAAAATTGGTCATATCTAATCCATATAGAGGAAATTCGATGGCCACATTGAAGTGTCAGGGATTGACATCTCTGGGTGCATGCCTTTCTCTTTCAATTGGGTCAGACCTAATCATAACATGATATTATACACGAAAAATATGAGAACAAATTATGTTCAGCAGAAATAAATGGATGTAGGAATGTGTCAAATGAATGCTATCAAGTAGAAATCAAATTAGAACGATGATTATTTCGAAAAGAAGTACATATATCAAAATATAAGTATTTTCATTTGACATTCAGAACATCCACCTCCCCTAATATTTCATATTGTGGGATATCTCAAATATATGCCGTGAAACAACAACTTTTCTAGCTAATACTACGACAGACATTGTATTATATCTGACTCTCTGAAACGTAATTGAGTGAACATGTACATAGTTTTCTAGATCTTATTCGGCCCACTATTTCTTATCATAAGTTATTACGGGGTGATAAAAGCACACCTCTCACTTAGTCTGATTATATATGTTTTCTTGTTATACGCCCTTTCTGAATCCGGATGTTTTTTATTGAAATAAGTTTTTTATTGGAATCACCTTGATTGTGACTCCATATATTTTTCTCAATGTACACCTATATTTTCAACATTATCATTTTCACGTGGAAAAGTCTTAAATAATCATGCATTTTTCATCAAATAGAAAATATTTATTTTTTCATCTGTCAATATAATAATAATAATGATATCTACTACTAGTAGTAGTTTGATACCACGTACATACATTTCCATGTCACACTATTCTTTGTACATAATTTTTGTTATCCTGCTGGGAGAGCTGCGTGAATTCAACACTGTTTTTACTTATAAAATATTTTTGCCTCTTCAGATTATTTGGCGTCATTAATGTCAGAGTAGTACCCACTGCCATAGTGATAATCATCCCAGTGAGAGCCCAAAATGCTCCAAATTTTGCTATTATCTTTCCAAATATAATGGTAAGAACGACAGTTATAATCTGCGATGTGGCATATAGAATTCCCATCACTGTACTCTCAGGTGAAGGATATGTTATTTCCGTCCCAAATTCCACTCCTGCTGGCAAATAACCGCTCAGGAAAATCCTGTAATTGAACATAGAACGAATTACAGAAGCATAAGCTCTGTTCAATAAATCAAAAGAATCTTTTTTTTACATTCGACGTGCCATTTCATCATTTGAGTAAACATTTATCGATTTATGTATACTCATTATAAAACAATAACCTGTTTTTCAAAATAGAATCTTCCATTTCATTCAAAAGTTTTTCTGTACTGAATCTCGGCTAATTCAAAATATTTAAATATTTCATCTGTAGTACATAATTTCGCTAACACTTATATTTGAAAATTGATTCAATTTTTACCGAATAATATAAAAAATATATTTATGAAATTAACGAAAAAAAAAACGCCCCACTTTTCGTAAACAATCACGACTTGTTTTATTTTTTGTAAATGATTACCGAATGCGTCTATTATAACTATATTTTTATATCGTTCGCTAATTCTTATCTCGGTTCAGTGATTTTATTATACATTTCAACTCGGAAATCACACAACACAAGAACAAATTTCCATTCAGAAATATTATCAGTCAATACTCTATCTCTTCTGCCTCTATGAAATCACTCAAAGTAAATGAAGCAAAATGAATGTATAGAAGACGCCAAAGTGACAAGTTATGTGATGAATAGCATAGATTCGATATTTTTCGTAACTCTTTACATAGATAGCTATTCTAGAAGAATGGCCAAGCATAAAATGCATCAAATATATTAATTTCACAAACCCATTCTGATAAAAAATAGAAATTTAATCTTTTTTCACAAAGCTACATTCTTTGGAATCACAAACTCAACAAACAAGGGAAACCTAAAATAAGATTGAAATTTTGCACATCAATTTCATACTTTCAATTTTTAACGCACACTGCCACTGCGATCTCTGGCTCCGCCAGTGAGAAACGAATGAACCCTTGTCTATGACTTCACCAGCGCAGCGTTGCCAAGTCGCACTTATTTCGAGTGCTTACTTCCGCTACCCTCCAGCAGGGACGTGCGTCTTTGATTATTTTGGCTAGAGAGAGTAAAGCAAGAGAGATGAAAATATCGTTGACAGATAATAATTTAGTTACGAGCTCCCACGGCCTCTTAACTAATCAATGAAATGAAAAATGAATCGAATCGTTTATTTTGATAGGTAGAATTTGGAACCGCTGGAGCTGGTGTGAAATGGGTCTATTGAAAACACTTTTACACATCACAACAAATAAACTTTCTATCTACGGGCGTTTCACTAATCACATTGGCATAATCAGGAGATGACTAAGACTACAGCTGATGCATCTAGACGAATCATCATTTTACATAATTAAAACAAATCAGGTTCATTTCCAGAGACTCTACATCATGGGAAAAGTCAATTATACTAAAATATAGAAAAACACAAATTGTTACACTAATACCATTATATATGGAAGTTAAAGTATGGGTGTTTCCTAACTACGGTACTGAACTTCAGAGGGTGATTCGTTAGGTCATTTTAAGAAAGAAAGTTTCCACCTACATATGTCTGAAGTTGCTTCGTTTCTGAGATACAAGGCGTTGAAGTTTGAAATAGAAACGGTATTTATAAAATGTTATATATATCCTTACACCGATTCGGTTGAAATTTGCTACAGTTCTTGAAGTAACAAATCGCTTATTTAAACCTAACTTATATGATGTGTGATACAATTGACCGATACTTGATGAAAATCTTTAACTAACGTATTCAAAAATCACTTTATTGTGAGATTTTCACCAAACAATTTTACAAAAACGCAACACGTTTTTAGCCATACCATGGCTTCTTCGGACGTGTCTTTACTAACTAATTCTACATATTCAATGCTACATATACCTCATTCTACAATTTTTACCTACATTTCAAGTATCTGATCTTGACCTAAGTTTGTAATGCATCAAATTACCTGAGCTTATGTCCCAGTTTTCACATTTAAAAAAATATTTGGTAACGGAGAGTTATTCAATTGTAATTGATCATTCAGTGACTTACCCGAAATATATTGTTTTTTGAACTGTCTAGAAGACAGTTTACAAAACAAACTCTTCAAATTTCAATATTTGAGAAAAGACAAATCTCGATATTATATTCAGCCATCTCTCTCACTTAGTCATACTCATATCATGTTTTATAGTTTGTTATCCATGTTGATACTCACCCAAACACGGTTATTGCTAAATATGTCAACCACTTATTTTGAGCTGACATGGCATACAAAACTCCTCCCAATCCAAGAGTTCCCAATAGGAATAAAAGGAAAGACGTCTCCCTGTAAATGATATCAGAATTGTCACAGAGCACAAATCAATTTGGTTGAGTATATAATTTCAATTCAGATGATTTTATTCACAACTGATTTGCTATAAGTTATTCAATCAGTTACTGTGGCTAGTGTTACGTAGATTGAAAGTGATATTTTTCGACAACTTTCAATAAGATGCAGTAAATATTCGATTAATCAACATTTTTTCATTCACGGGCCCTACATTGAATGAATAACTAATACCGTCTTCATGACTAGCTTATATTTTGTCGTCATTATCTTCTAAACTCACCATGACTAAGGAACTCACCAAACTGAGGAAAAGAAAGTTCAACCAAAGTTACGTAAAACATATTTTCTCTAGAGTCTGACACCTTGCCTACCAAGACTAAGTGATCTATAGAAATGTCATAATTTACAAGGATGAACTTGAGTCCTCAATAAGGACTCTTAGTGATCGCCGGAAGATCACTTATAATTACTCATTTGTATGATATTAGTGCGATGTTTGTGTTTACTTTTTATCATTCGCCCATCCTGAATGAGACAAAGTGTAACGTTTATCTGTTAGATGTCTCTGGAATGAGTTCTCAAAAACCAATTCACGTAGGTATGTTGTTTATGTCAACATTATAAATGAAAGAGAATAGAAAGTGTTTTAGTATGGAATATAACAGACTGACTTTATTTTCAGCACTATCTACTACAAATCCGTTCCTGCAGATCAGGATATACCTAAGCGAAACATTGGGCCAAAATTAGGCGTATTTTAAAGAACTAATCCAAATTATTCATAGGGATACTTGATAATGACTTGATATTCGTTATATCGACCATTCCGACAGGCGTGATGACTCCTTATTGCATGATGCTGAGTTGTCTGATCTGATCTGTTAATACGAGTAATCTCATACGAGGTATGAAGTGAATACCATAATCTAGAAAAAAACGTTACCTGTCGAAAAAGTTTGTTCGAATATCCTAGAATATCCTAATTTCTTACCATTCAGGAAAATCTTCCAATAAAAATATTTGAGCTAACCAACCTTCTCTACTGGCAACGTCTGAAAAAGATCTAGGCGTTCGAATTTCGATCCCAAGCAAGTTTCAGAATCATTTTCAACAACCAATTCGCTAGTTCAATCCATATGAATACCGCCTAATTTTGTCAATATTCTTCATTTTGGGTACTACGTGTACTAGTTATAGTAGATTCAGCACACTCAAATCACAAGTCAATCTTTGCAACAACAAGCTATATTTCTCAAGTGAATCTGTCAATCTCTTCAACAGCAATTTCGTTTATCAGTCAAGTATTTCTACATTTTGAAGATTTTCAATATGGATATAATTTTTTCAACAATCAATTGTGTTATTATTGTTCACTGCTTTCATATAATTGTTCTTACTATTTCATTTTCAGGCAGAATCAAACGATTGAGGTTTGTAAAGATGATGCAAATTCAGCAATACTTACTGAAATAGTCACTTTCACAATAAAAAACTCAAATGGATTTTTATCATCAACCGGATGATCAACGAAAGTATCCTATAACAAAAATAATACTCAACTTGAACCTATGTGTTTTATCGAGAAAGATACCAGTTAAGACTGATCCTCCGATGCCAAAGNAACATTCCCCATTCATACACAACGAACAGAATTTTGACCAGTCCTGATCCACTAAGTTGAACTATTTTCATCACATCCTTTCCCAATTTCATAAAGATCAAACTGGACCTCAATAGACAATTAGGTTTAACCAAATGGCTTAATAATGACCGGTTTGAAATCGTTTTGTTTATTGAGTCATTGATAATTATTTTTGGGCAACAATGAACTGATGGATTCAACAAGGACGATTGGACCAATTTAAATAAATCAATTGTTTCCGTCATGTAGTAAGTAGTAGCAGGCTCTGGTTGTTATTTTTTATACTTTCTAGTTTGAAACAAAAATAACTGAAGATGTGGCAGCAAGCATGTTGATCAAATGACTGCGATTCTTTTGATAATAAAGGAACTTAGAATTTGTAATTGATGTAATGTAATATAATGAATTGTAACTTACTGGAAAGTAACTCAATACAAATTGATTCAGAAATGTTCCAATAGCTGTATATATTCCCAAGTTACATCCAAATGCTACGTTGTGAACGTGGAAGGCTTTATTTTTCATCAGAAGTTCAAATGATTTCGCGAACAGGAAAATAGTTACTTCGTTTCTGTTATTTCTTTCTTCAAACATTGCCATACTTGGTGGATTCAAAGGTCGTTCTGGAAAATCTAAAATAAAAATAGAAAATAATGAAGGAACAAACTGGTGACATGAATTTGAAGAATATCTTGTCAATGTCACTGCAAAATAGTAGCGATAATAATCAATAAGTCAATACAATAATTGTCATATATTTTTAGTTTTACTCTTACATCAAAAACCATCAATTACTGTAAAAATGATGTCACCTATAACTAGTTGTCAGGCACTGAAACACATACAAGCACATTGTCGAAAAAAACAAATATCTTTGTTGAAATATCAATCAGAAACCTCTAAGGAGGAAGATTCTGATTCAGTCTAAGGTATTCTTCAATTCTCCCAACTGATATTAATATATTTTTAGTTTGTTCCATAGCATAAGTTCATATTGAAAAATTCATCCTCGGAGGGATTATTATAGTCTATCCATTCCCAATTGGAATGGCAATAAAAATAAGAGCACTACGAGAGGTAATCATAATCACTGCCCGGCAAATGGAAAATATATATACTACCAGTGCTTTTATGTTCAAAGCGTCCCTGGTACAGTCATAAACATTTCATGCCTGCGGCCCCTAGTCGCCCACATAGTTAGTAAACGTGCTATCAAATAATGTAATTGAGGAATAAAGGCTCGGTTAGCTGGACTGGCTGAATACAAATTTTTTGTCCGTTTCACAATATTTCTTTATCAGTGCCGTGTGTTCGTGGGGTTAGGTGAGGTATAGTGAGTAGTTTTGCAAACCGATTTTTGAAAACTTTTTCTAGAGATCAATTACCCTAACACCAAAATGATATTTTTGCACTCGACGCGCGTTTCATTTACAAGGTTAGCATCTTCAGGAGAAGCAAATTGATACTGAATATAAAGACAACGGTAACCTGTTTATATACCTAAAGTTTTTTGGTCCGATGTGGACTTTGTTTGTTAAATCATGATTATCCTAATTGATTTTTTGGTAATTAACTAGTGGAACCACTACCTGCAAATTAATTCGTCAACAATAGATTAAAAAGCGGACAAATTAATTTGCAGGTAGTAGTTCCACTAGTTAATTACTGAAAAATTAATTAGGATAATTATCATTTAACAAACAAAGTCCTAATCGGACTTTGGTCCGATTAGGTATATAAACAGCTAACCCTTGTCTTTAGATTCAGTATCAATTTGCTTCTCCTGAAGATGCTAACCTTGTTAGCGAAACGCGCGTCGAGTGCAAAGATATCAGTTTGGTGTTAGGGTAATTGAGTTCTAGAAAAAGTTTTCAACTTCTACACCAAAGGTTCCAATCTCATAGTTTAAACCAATTTTTGTGAAAATCTTAGTATTTTTGGGTACTTTCATCAATATGGCTTTCTGGAGACCTTTTGAAAGAAATGAGGAATCTGTGTCAATCTACAGGGATCCGAAATTTTAAATATTCATAAAAGCTTGAAGAATGCTATTGTGAATAGAATATGCGAGTTAACGAAACTATCTCGTTCGACAGTTCTTCGAGTCATTAAAATAGGGGATGTCATTGACCATGCAATGAAACGAACACAAAGGAATAAAAAATTCGCAAACGTTGATGGTGTACAAAAAATGGGATTCGGCGAACAATTTATGGTATATAAAATATTATGTGCAAAGTTCCATAAATCCGTTCGTCATTCAACCCGATGATGATTCCACCTCATCCGAATGAAGCGAAAAAGAATTTTGATTTTTCTAGCAATTTTGTTGACCTCTATTATTTTGTAAATATATGTTTGACGAGAATTCGGTGTGATTATTTGTGTTTACATTGTAAGTATTTCAGAGTTTTCGACTCGGAAATCAACTACCTTAAATTTCGAAGTTTTTCATAATTACCCATGATGGAAAAATTCAGTTGAGATAACTTTTTCATAGGGTGATCAATTGCTATGATTGTAAGAATAAGTAACTGAAAAACTACCACTGAAAAATAATATGCCGTGGCCTATGTCGAGGCGGGAGTTCCTTCTCTGTGCTGTTCCAATTGGTATTGGAAATACTATACCTTCGTATATTGATAAGTATACATTGACCAATTTCGTGAAAGGTACAAATACAATGGTACATGAAAGGAATGATAATACTTATTTTTGTATTAAGTGCGTAAAATGAGTGTGTTTTGAAGGCACATGAGAGTGGAAATCTGCCTTTGTAGAAGAAGCATATTCAGAAGATAGTTTGAATGAAAAAATTGAGATTTTCCTAACGAATTAAAATATCTTATAAAATTGTGGAATCGACTCTTCAAGGAATATCTAACGTTTCTGGTCAGCAGCAACACGGAACATCTTCGTGAATTTATGTTGGAACTAATTGTTCAAACTTTAATATTAATTATGTTTTCCGATGAATAAAATCATTTTATAACGAATAATTAATTATTAATTGACTCTATCAAAATAGAGTTAGGAATCACGTGTTAGGAATCACACGTTAAAAGGTAAGACCTCGTTAGTCCTTAGCTCGCACAAGTTTCTCAACTTCTGAGAGTTGCCGTTCATATGGGGGCGACAGCTGATTAACGGAAAAACAGATTTAAACAGAAACCTTCAAAAAGTAATATCTCATGTTTATTTTGTGAATATATTAGTGTTCTGAGAATTGCCAATGATTGGAAAATGATAAATTCCTCTGGATTCACATCAAAGATCATTTTCCTATCTTTCACAATATTCCCAAAAGAGCAATTGACAAAATATGAAGTATTTAAATACATGTATTTCAAAAATAATATTTCTCAGTAATCTCAGTAGATCGATTGAAATGTCTTTCATTTTCAATACATATACATGTACAATATAATTATCTCTTCGACTGATACCTTTTTCAAGGGGTTAGCCAAAGGATCAATAATAAAACTTCGGATAGCTCCATGGATATAAATACAAAAAACATCCTTTGAATCATGTATCTTGGTAGGTATTATAGCCTGTTTTCCTGGATTATCATTTTCAATTAGAATTGATATTCATGAATTAGTTTAAGCCTTTCAGGAAAAATTTGAACTGACACTAAGTAGAATGAATCCTTCTGACAGCTCTCAATGGATTTGCATGATAATAATTATTATGAATACCATAATTTCAATTATAAATCCTTTTGAAGATACGGAAAGTTCACAAAAAATCATCACAAAATATAATCATCGTTTCTATTTATCATATTTTCGATAATTGAAAACTTTTATACTCACAAAAGAATACGATGAGGACTAACGGTATTGAAAGAAGGAATACACCCCAACACATCACTCTGAGATCTTCAGCAATCTCATCCAGATTGTCGCTATCGCGTACCATGATCGGAGGAATGAAGTAACTGATTGCTGTTCCCGAAGTCATACCAAGTATGCCCAGAGAACACACTGTTGATATCTACAATTGGAAATTAGTTACAATTTTGAAATTTATAAACTCTGCTATTTCACTATTATCTTAGAAAAAACTTCTCTACTTCAGTTCGCAATATACCTCGATAATACAGAAACGAAAAAAATAAGGGAAGGGTGAAATTTTGAAAATGTCAATACAACAAAAATATTTTTTCGTGTGTTTACTCCAAACCATCCTTATAGAATTGAAATGAATTTCATTCGCAGCAAGAGTTGTTTCAGGAGAACTTCTGTTTATGATCTACACTTTATAAAGTTCCTACTTTTGAAAAATCACCACTTTTATATGTTGATGAAATAGAAAACCAAATGATTTCCTCGAGTAATCTAATCAGTCATGAAAATAAAAGTTTCCTTCTCAATATATCCATCTTATCGATTATTTGTCAATTTTGTCTGCTACAAAAACTTTACATGAAGGTTATTCTAGATTCATGAGGTAAAATGACAGATTTTCTAATTTTCGAACACAACTCAGAAGATTTCAAGAAACTTGGATTCCTCCTCTCAGTCTATTATTTCATGCAATGAATAAATTGACTGAGTAACCATGTATCATTGGAATTAGATTCAGAAAGCATATTTACGAATTATCAAATAACTAAACTACCTAAAATACCTTACCTCTTCAGGTTTGAACCACACCGCACTTAGTTTTGGTGGCAGATTCAACAGGAATATTTGAGAGATAGAAACAATCACCTGTCCAAGTAGAACAACATAAAACAAGTTTTCACCAACAGATAAGACCTTCACACCTGCGCCAAGTGCTGTAAGCAAAATACCAATCAAAACTGCAGCTCTCAAACCCTGAAAAATCAAAACAATAATTAGGATACACCAATGCAATCGAATAGAATTGGGAAGGGAATGAAGGAAGATGACGTAGGAGAGAAGAAAGAATTCGCAATGACCACATTCTGCAGAGTGGCATGAAAAAAGTATCTAATTCCACATTAAATATTACCAGCACAAACTTTGACAGACCTAGTTGTCAAAATTACCGATGATGAACAAATGTACTGCAAACATCTTTCTCATCCACACCTCTTTTGAAGTAATGAAGTTGACTCGAAAGTAAAATCGCCAGGTCAACGTGAAGACGTAGAAAGAGATGCATCACCAAAAAGGTTTGCACCCTGAATCATTCATTTCATGCTCATACTTCCCTCTGCGTACTCATTCATCTCTGTTTCTCCGTACTGGTAGGACCTAGGAAGCTGAAGATTGGTACACAGGTGCTTCTTAGGTCTTAGATGCGTAATTGGAAAGAATTTTTTAATATCCCAATCGGGGCGCCCCCGTGGGGGAAAAAGGGGCGCATTTTCATATGAAAATGACATTTTCATCACTGCTATATTTTCGTTGACTGAAATTTTGTATGTAGTCGTTTCCAAGGTCTTTGATACGCAGATTTTCAAATTTTTCAACTGGGGCAACCCCCGTGGGGGTAGAAGGGGAGCGTTCACATATAAAAATAAACTTTTTATCACTGTTTCTTCGTACCGCTATTTTTTTTTAGGCTGACATTTTGTATGTGAGTTCGTTTTATGTTGTTGATATACAATAAAAAAGGATTTTCAGATATTCCAACTGGGGAGCTATGTAACGTTTTCGTTTTCACTAACTGCGTATATTTTTTGTTTAAAGGTGATCAATGTTTCACCCTGTACATTACTCCAGTTTAGGAACTGCAAAAGATAGTAATATATTTACCAACTGGTCTTCCTAAACCACCCAGTCTTATAAAAACGTATCAACCTACCTCCCATGTACACATGTACAGTGTCCACGCACATGTAAATAACCGTAAATGTTGTATATAGTTATTGGAATAATCTTGAGCTGAGTCGTTCAACGTTAATTTTGAAAGCCGTATATTGGTAAATTGTCAAGGAGCACCTATACCCTCGCAAATGATATTCTTTGTTGACAAATTTACCTTTCCGCATCCCATCTCTCTTTTCTTCTAATAAACTGTTAGACTTCGTTCATTTCCGATAGTCTCTAGAGTGTGAACTCTATGAAGATCCCACAAATTTGACAGAATTATTTCTGAGAACGACAAGAGTCGACAAGGTGAATTCAGGGAGTACCGATCCCTTTTATTTAAAAGCGAATCATTTATGTGATGTATAATGGCAGTACCCTTTTGTGTTTGATATTAAAAATATTGTCTTTCGGAGAATCTAGTTGTCGATTCATTTGCAGAAGAGAACCCTCTTGGTACCAGAGGGTTCTTCTTTCCTACGAAAAATTTTCTCAACCTAATCCTGCATCCCGAAGGATTTGGAAACGTTAACCAGGGCCACAAGAGTATTTCTATTCACTGATTTAGCTCCATTTATTCATTTGAATGTCCTCTTTGACTCAAACAGAGGTATTTTCTACCATAGTTCGGATTTATCAATTTCTAGCGAGTGATGAGACGAAAAGAAAAAATACAACCACTCCTCCTTTCTTACTGCTCGAGGACCCCATCTGCTTCTACGGTTGATACTTCTTTAGAATCAACGTTGGATGAAAGGCCAGTTATGGATGATAGAGTTCTTTCAGTATTATAGTTTTGATTTAATATTTAAGTTCTTACTTCCATTATTCAATTTTTTATATTTAACCATTCAAACAAACCATTCATAACTATTTATATACATTTGCTATATCATCAATATTCAAGCCCTTTTGAGGTAACATAACTTACAAAAACATCTTATTTCCCATTAGGAAAAATTAATGAATTTTGCCCTGGGTACAGGCTTTTTCTTATATATTTATATATACTGGTATCAGCAAGTTATCCGTCAAGCAGGCTTGAGAAGGTTCAATATATATGATCGTATGCTTTGTTATAATTGCATAATAGTACCGCACGACTTAATATTTATCTCATTAAATAATATGCAATTGAGTATCTCTTTCTTTTATTTCAGCTGTTGTATCTACTCTCTACCTCAGGTATCTGATCTTTTCCAAATAAGACCTAATTAAAAAGACAGTGGCGCCGTTATTGTATCCTTATTTCATTTAACAGAATCGCAGTAATCAATCCACTCCCATATGCCGCCGACGAACAGCTGCCGGAGATACTTTGCCATTTTTTCTCTTTTGTAAAAAGGCAAAACAGGGAAAAGGAATAACAGCCAGATGCGAGGAAAGAGGCACTTTCATTAAATAAAGCTACATTTTCGTCATACCGGTATATTTTCGAAGGCTAATATTTTGCATGTAGGTTCGTTTTATACTGTAGATGTGCAGTAAGGAAGAATTTTTAAAAATTCCAACTGAGAAGCCAGCCGCTGGGGAAAAAATGCTTTCATGAAATGAAGTTGATTTTCATCACTGTTTCTTCATACCGGTATCTTTCCGGAGGCTGAAATTTTGTATGAAGGCTCGTTTCATATTGTAAATGTGCGATGAGAAAGGTGTTTTGAATATTCCAACTAGTGCGCCTGCCACGGGGGAAATTATCTTTTCATCACTGTTTCTTCATGATACCCTCAAATTTAAGGTGGGTGAATTCATATTCAGTATCAGCATTGACCCGTGAGAAGCCGGGCGGATCGTTAGTATGAAATATTCGTCAGACATTCAAATCTAATTGACAGATCCCAGCTGTTGAATTATTTCAAAGACGCACTCGCTCAACAAGTGCAGATTTTTCATGGAAATAGTTCCTGAAAGTTGAGAAGAATAGTTTATA
Organism: Leptinotarsa decemlineata; assembly: GCF_000500325.1. Lineage (NCBI taxonomy): Eukaryota > Metazoa > Arthropoda > Insecta > Coleoptera > Chrysomelidae > Leptinotarsa > Leptinotarsa decemlineata. The sequence continues at coordinate 52,110 of NW_019292041.1, forward strand.
TAAACATTTTCATTTATAAATGTTTTCAGGTCTGATGAGATATGTTTTTTGACAACTACACACTCCCAAAAATACGTTTTCAACAAATTTCGTGAAGGGTGAACATTTTAGAGTCACCTCTTATGTTCATAGATTTCCATGCCCACAAAAAATTTAAGAACCTATTTTGTGTCTCTGATTTATCTCATTAGATATCGATAACATTACAAATTATAATATGAAAGTAATAAAAATTTACGATTAGTCATTAGTCAATTAGTAATGATAATTAATTTCGTGATTCTCCGGCACGTTCTATTATTGTAGACACGTGCGTATTCCTAATTTATTTGTTTTTATATCAATTCAATGAACAATTAAACATAAGATATCAGCATCTTCAGGTAATAAGAGAATGATTTCACTCTGTCATATTTGAAAATGAAAATTTTTACTTCATATTCATGTTATTATTCCTTTGGTAACATGGCGTAACGAATATGCAACATTGTTCCATTATCAATCGAACATCAACTACAGGTAACGATAAGATCACGTTATGATCTAAGATTTCAAGATGGTTGTGTGAATTATGTTCATATTCGAAAGTACTACAAATAACTCATATTTTTTTATGAATTCAATATTTCAAGAGATATTGGAGAAAAACTGGAATAATCAAACACCAGTTTGTTCAGGAAAACTGTAAGCATCTTCATTATTCCTCATCCAGTGATATTCTCCACTCCAACACAGAATGAATATAAATATACCGGTCAAATTATATCAAATAATAAGAGAAACGCTACCTAAATTCCCACCAAGCTGAAAATCAGTAAGATTGTTCAAAATATGATTAAAAATAAAATTTGAAAGTTCCCCATCTTTTTCCTGTATGGAAAAAAATTTATTCAAAGTCAAAGGTCAAAAAAATTAGTTTTTCGCTATTTTCAGTAAGTTTTATCATATCATATTAGGATCAACAGGCACTTTTTCTACATGAACTTTCAAGGTACAAGTCATAGATAAAATATTTTAACATATATTATAACTACAGAGATGAATATGTATACGTGGCGTACTCAGGCATATTACGACGATTACTTTTTTTACAACTTTGAATCGTTATATCTCAAAAACGGTGGGTCGTAGGAAAAAAATATTGTTACATTTTTTGTAGATAATTTCATGGTCTCCAATTTTTATCCCAAGTATTTTTATGATAGAACCTACCGTTTTGCTGAAAAACTAATTTTTTTGACCTTTGACCTTTAATAATTTTTTTTCCATACAGGTTAAATTTTATTTTCAATCATATATCAAACAATCTCACTGATTTTCAGCTTGGTGTGAATTAAGGTGGCTTCGATTGTCTAAATTGACCGGACTAAAAAAATAACTTTCGAGGCCGGCGATAATGATATTAAAACAATTTTATTGTTGAGTGCTGGTAGCCAGACTACATTTATGTTAATTTTTTCCGTTGGATTGAAATTTACAATCGGCTTTCCATCAGCGGCACAAGCAGGTTTTGAGTAGTTGATTCCTCTCAAAAGCAGCTTATTCCAACCTCAAAACTCTTTAATTCCACAATAGAAAAACTTTTACTGCATTTCCTCTTACGAACTACTATTTTCTACACTGAACCAACAAACACACGAACGAATTAGTAATTTTCTCGGTGATGTTCGTTAATCCTATCCATTTCAGAACTATTTCAGTTTTACACTGTTGCGAAATTAATCTACTTTCATCATCAACATATTATGGGAGAACCGAAACATGCACGTTTTGATTCGATATGCATTTTTCAACACTCCCTATTGACAACTTAGTTAGTGTGGAGATTTTCCACATCATGTTTCTCTAGAATGAGCGTGGATTCTTCACGTTGTTTGTTGCAATTTCAATATTCTTGCCAATATTACAAATTCATTTTTATTTTTTATTTCAATATTTCCAGAATCATTATTGTTGAAAGAAATTATGAGCTTGCCTGTTTGCAATTTGTTAATTTTCGAAATCTTCAGTGATCTGAAAGACATAGCAAAAACTAAAATTTGTTTGTAAAAACCAGACCCCGAAAACAAAGCACTCGTGATTTAACATCAGTCAGAGCTTACCGACCTGCTATTGGTCCCAACAGTAGTGCTAGGATGATATTGCTAAGCATCTAGGAGATATACACTGAAATAGTGATGATTGAAATTTTCCCGAGAATGGCAATGAAAATACTTACATTGTTTATAGATTGCAAATCCTGAAGTTCAAAATATGTTTAAAATATGTTTTTGCGCTAACCAGCTGTCGCACCCCTACGTACGACAACCTTCAGAAGTCGAAACTCGTGCGAGCTAAGGACTAACGAGGTCTTACCTTTTAATGTGTGACTCCTAACACGTGTTGGACGATGGCAAGTGAAAATCGAGCGTTCAGCCTGGGACTTGAACCATCGACTCACACATCGGCCGAATGACTGAGTGAACAAAGCACTCACGTCGAACCGACAGGCTACCGACCGTAGTAGAAAATAAGTTTCAACCTCGTGCTGTCAGTTGTTGGTGAGCACGGGAAAAAACAATATCCCAAGTGAGGAAATATTTGCTTGTACGGCTTTTATGAATTGTGATATCAATGATTGGAATTATTTCTAACCAAGTCCATGAAAGAAGAATAGGACAATGAAAGAAAAAGTTTTCATTTAAAAAAAATTGATTTCGATATCGAAGGTTATGAGTTGCTGAACGATTTTTGTGAAATTAATTTTGTCGACATGACGTAATTAATCGGTTCATGCAGAGGTAAATGTAAGATCAACCCCTTATCATAGAATAAGGGCTCAAGGTCATTTATTCTTGGGCATCGACAACAAGATATTATTTGAAGTCTGAAAACTTTAATAAAACCAAAGCCGTTCAAAAAATTTGGGTAAATTTTTTTCGAAGAAAGGTTGAATTTACAATTGTCAAGAGAAAGAATAAATATTGTTATTTTAAATACTTCCATTTGAATGGTAGTTGTTCAAAAGTCATTCAAAACTGTACAGGGTTTTCACATTTCATAACGCTAACAAAACTATATCAAAAATCATGATGCCGTACATTTTAAATGATGCATCAATATCAAAAGATGATGTGTCAGAAACAATTGCAAGGTTTCTTTTTCAAATTTGTGAAAATGAAATTGAAAAACTAAAAACACTAGTTTTTAAAAATTATCAGAACCAAAGTTTATGAAAAGTAGCTAAAACCCACACAGTCTATCGATTCGCTGTGTACCACATGAAAATTTGATCCATAAAATACGACAATTAACAGTAAATACATGGAAAGAAAGGTGGCAAGCTCTGGAAAATAACAAGCTAACAATCAATCCTAGCTTAAACTTCCAAAATTACCTGTCACTCTCTCGAAAACATCAGACAATTCAGGATTGGCCACAAAAGGTATACCCACCAGCATCTACCGAAGAAAGAAAACCCCAAAAGATGTATTTCCAGTGATGAAGAATTAGATGTGAAACATAGCATCGAGGTGTGTCCTGACTACAGAGATGAGAGATTGTCAAGACTACCTGAAGAACTCAGTGATGCCTAAATTTGAGATTTTTCTAAAGTATCTGATATCTATAAATAATACACATCTAATATGACTGTAATGTGATTAAAATTGTACTACACCGCTAATAACCTTGGTAATTGATGCGATTATATTGCATTCCATTGCAAACCTAAATGATATTATTGTATGAGTTCAATGTCAGGCAAACGTTTCATGAATATTTCAATATTCCATTGAATTAATATATTCCAGTCACATTCATGAATCAAAAAATTCTATATTGCAAAAATGTAAGTATACAGTTTCTACATTTGAATTTGAAACAAAATCAATAAGGAATGTAAGCTATGCATAAATTATATATCACAATGAAAATTAAATACAAAAAAATCAAATACTGAATGGTTTTTCGTTTTCTTCGCTCGAATGTTCCTTCAGATTTTGAGCTTTTTTTGTTCTTTGCTATCAAACAACCTACAAGACAAGCATCCTGAAACTGATGATATGGAAGAAAATAAGTGAATACGCTAAAACTTGGAGAGAGGAAAGGTTACGACTGATACGTTCATTTTCTACCCAAATAGAATTTGTTTTGAAAGCATAAAATCCATACTAATATTATAAATGTGAAAGTTTGTGAAGATGGATACATGTATGTTTGTGGCTCCCTCACGTCTAAACGACTGGATGGATTTAGATGAAACTTTTCATAAATACATCTTAAACTTCAGTATAATATGTAGATTACAATTTATAAAGGTTTTGTGTAATTTTGGTCATAATGTAACGATAAGTATTGAGTAGGTCGAAATAGTTCTTGTTTCCTGAGAGCTATCGTGGCATGCGCTGCCTATACCGTTAGAGTTACATGAAGAAAATGCACCGTAAGATTGTTTATAGCAGATATCTGCCTTTAATGTAGTAAGCACTATATGCAAAATACTGAGCCATAAATACAATTAGGCTTCGCCTGCGTAGAATTAGGTTTGTCACATTAAGTTTCGTGACAGACCATTTCAAACAAATAGTAACAATATTCTTTATCAACTAAACTTCAGGTTTCCAACTTCAAAACTGACGGTAACGCGGGTAAAACAGCGGGGAACAGCTAGTATTTTATAAGTGGGTACCTATTGATTCACTGACACTCTTATATCAACGTTACAACATACAGCCGAAACTGCTAAACTCAGAATCTTGAAATATGCAGGTAGGTTCTTTGTATAGCGTAAATGAGCATCAAGAAAGGGAATCAGGAATTTCCACCCTCAAGGAGGGTTTACAGATTGTATTCAATTTCGTCAGTTTTGAAGTTGGAAACCTGAAATTTTGGGTCGATGAAAAATATTGTAACTATTTGTTTTGAAAGGTTTGTCACCAAACTCAATGTGACAAACCAAATTCTACGCGGGTAGCAACTAGTATTACAAAGTTCATGACTGTATTAATGCCATACAAGTTATTCTGGAATTCTGTCTATGAAAGGAAATTCAATTTTCTTATTCAGGTATCTACATAGGGTATAATGAACGACATTACTATGAAATAGTAATGAGGTGAACCGGTTTCATAAGCAATCGAATCATATCCCTATAAAATCGTATATGTAAAAAAGTGACTTTTGTGTGATATGAGAAACAGAAATCGTACAAAAATTGTATGTTGATTTCTCATATCGAATTTTCCCTCTGAAATATATTTATTATCTACTAGAATATATTTTCCTTTCTTTTTCTTTATTTTAAATGAAATTTGCCAGTGATGTCGATTGGGTTTGAAAATTTTGGGAGTTCAAACGAACTTTCAAACAGGCAGATGGAATATGTGATATTTCTTCGGTTTATAACCAGAAACATTTTTGGTGCAACTGAAAGTCTCATCAATTGATAATATATGACCATCTCATCCATCCACTTTTTTGCACATCCAAATGTATTAAACCTAAAAGTTCAGCTAATAAACTTATTGAGAAAGTTTTCGGCTTTCTACTACTCCAAAAACTTTCTTTTCCAAAAGTTAATCATTCCTAAAAATATAACCCTTTCAATAAACTAATTATTGTGAATGAGTTACATATTTGAGATTGAGACATAATTTCATATCGACTCCAAATAGGTACTCTTCATCATTTGGAATACGATGATTGGCACCGAAGTATAGTTCATTTTATCAGTGATATCAGTGATAATATTAGATGAATATGCGAAGGAAGGAATGATAAAAATATTTTGTCACTCACCATTTTATCGGTTATATAAGATACAGGAAATACTAATATTGGCCACATTATACTGAAAGACATCGATGTCCAGTCCACCGTGGTAGCACTAACATGGTAATATTTCATAACTACATTGTTTATAATTGAATATTCGATCCATTGAGCTGTACTCAAACAACTACACAAAATATAAATTATCAAAATAATCCATCTTTTGCGATATACTTCAATAGTAGGTTGAATTTTCCCGACTTTCAAGCCATTGGTTTCCATTTCATCAGTATCCAACATATCGCGACGACATTCTCGTAGACATCACACTCGATATTTATAATGTGATACCTTCCAATTATTCAATTGTACAGATGAGTAAATTTATCTCTGCAATTCACATTAATTTCATTCAAACAGTATACGAGGTTCGAAAGTTATTTTATACTGAGGAACTGTCATGATACCGACAGTGTAATATACAGAGTGTTTCCTAACTACGGTACGGAATTGATTCGTTAGAACAGTTTGAGAAAAAAGTTTTCATTAACATATGTCGGCAGTTGCTTAGTTTCTGAAATACAGGGCGTTGAAATTCGAAAAAAAAGGTTATAAAATATCATCCCCAAACCGATTTGGTTAAAATTTGCTACAGTTACTAAAAATAATAAGGCGCTCATTCAGCCCTAACTAGATTGGAATTGGTAGGTCCAGTGGAGTCTCAGTGAGCACCACAGCTAACAATATTGAAAATAAAAAGGTGTCACTGACTTGTTGTAGTTTCCTTTTAGAATAATCACTGAAAATTCAAATTTTTTTTGTTACTTGTGTCTATATCTAGCTTCGTTTTCGAGAAAAAAAAATTGAAGCCACTTTGCAGTTGCATTTTGCTTTGGAGACCAGCTGAGAATGATGATGGTGTTGTCATATCAGTGCAAGTCAGAGTTGTCAATTAGCAGTGATTCCATCATGAATGATTTTACCAACGCTGAACTATACACATCTAGGACTATTCACGCTAGGACTATACACATCCTTCTTTCAGGCGGAAGTGTATGCAGCGTGCAAGGCTTATTAAATTGAGACCTCAAAGAAATGAGCGGATCAATATTTCAACAGACAGCAAGAGCGCACTAGGGGCTCTAACAAACCCGAAGGTGACATAAAAACTTGTCTGGAAATGCCATGAAGAACTGAATGAACTTGCAAACAGAAAAAAATTAACTTTATACTGGGTGCCAGAGCATTCAGGAATCACAGGTAATGATACAGCTGATGAATGCGATGGGAGTTTTAATGAAAACGCAGGTGATGAAAGATCACAAACTGTAACAACGCCTGAACTAGATGTAGCGATAATTAATGGAATAGAAGAAGATCTTTCAAATAGTACCATTTAGATAGCACTGCAGCTGGAAGTTAGCCCAAAAACTGTATTAGCAGTTCTAAGAAAACACCTACACCCATATGACATACAACGGGTCCAAGCTCTATTGCCTCGGGATTTTCACCCAAGATTAATGTTTTGCAGGTGGTTGATTCATACGATGGCACACAATAATAATTTTTCACCAAATATTTTATTTACGGACGAAGCAAATTCTTCACGAGATGTTATTATGACTTTTTACAATGACCATTTTTGAGTCTACGAAAATCCCCACGTTATAAGACGAAGTTATTTTCACGTTATAAGACGAAGTTATTTTCAGCAACAATGGGGTAGGAATGATTGGTGAAGTTACTTGTGTCTATATCTAGCTTCGTTTTCGAGAAAAAAAAATTGAAGCCACTTTGCAGTTGCATTTTACTTTGGAGACCAGCTGAGAATGATGGTGGTGTTGTCATATCAGTGCAAGTCAGAGTTGTCAATTAGCAGTGATTCCATCATGAATGATTTTACTAACGCTGAACTATACACATCTAGGACTATTCACGCTAGGACTATACACATCCGTCTTCCAGGCGGAAGTGTATGCAGCGTGCAAGGCTAATTAAATTGAGACCTCAAAGAAATGAGCGGATCAATATTTCAACAGACAGCAAGAGCGCACTAGGCGCTCTAACAAACCCGAAGGTGACATAAAAACTGGTCTGGGAATGCCATGAAGAACTGAATGAACTTGCAAACAAGAACAAATTAACTTTGTACTGGGTGCCAGGGCATTCAGGAATCACAAGTAATGATAAAGCTGATGAATGCGCTGGGAGTTCTAATGAAAACGCAGGTGATGAAAGATCACAAACTGTAACAACGCCTGAACTAGATGTAGCGATACTTGATGGGATAGAAGAAGATCTTTCAAATAATACCACTGCAGCTGGAAGTTAGCCCAAAAACTGTATTACCAGTTCTAAAAAAACTCCTATACCCATATCACATACAACGGGTCCAAGCTCAATTGCCTCGGGATTTTCACCCAAGATTAATGTTTTGCAGGTGGTTGATTCATACGATGGCACACAATAATAATTTTTCACCAAATATTTCAGTTACGGACGAGAGATGTTATTATGACTTTTTACAATGACCATTTTTGAGTATACGAAAATCCTCACGTTATAAAACGAAGTCATTTTCAGCAACAATGGGGTAGGAATGATTGGTAATTACCTAATTGTCTCATTTTTTCTAACAGTAAGATTAACAGGTGAATACAATCCCAAGAAGACTGAGATTGTCCTTTTCATCAGGAAAAGAAGTTCAACGGACTCAAAACCTCCCGAAATCTCCAAAAGCAAACTAAAATTCTCTGAAGAGGTAAAATACCTTGATACTATCCTCGACAAGAAGCTAACATGGAACTCTCATCTACAGAGTAGAGCAAAAAGAGCATACGTGGCTTATGAGCAATGCCGGAGGACAGTGGGACGCGCATGGGATTTTTCACCCCGTGTGGTCACCTGGATCTACACTGCAATAAGAAGACCTATGTTAACGTATGGATCCATTGCATGGGGACCGAGAGTTCTACAAGCAACGGCCATCCAAAAATTATATCAAATACACCGACTGGCTTATTTAAACATCACAGGAGCCATGAGAAAAACTCCAACCGCGGAAAAAGAATTAATCACGGGTCTGACCCCTCTTGATTTGTACGTTAAGGAGGTTGCGTTAATGGCCATGGTACGATTGCGCACGGCTGGTGTAAACTTCGAATTAGGATTGGGGTCAATTGAGGCTGGGCCTATGGCGAGAAGCGCTTACTGGGCAACCTCTGCTGCAGGCAACAAGCCAGGTTTGTGTTTGATAAACCCCACAAAATACAAATTAAGCAAAACATAGAGTCAATCTGTTTGGACCAGCGTGGTCCAAACAGAACTGGCTGGTATCTCAATCGCCACAAAAGAAATAACCAAGAAAGGAATTTCTGGCAAAAAGATAACAATCTGCACTGACA
>NW_019292042.1:0-29616 GCF_000500325.1 Leptinotarsa decemlineata
AAAGGCAATAACGCAAGTGTCTTATTCCGAAACATCGATGTTCGTAGTTTACGATGACGTAGTTACATGTAAGTACAATGTTACCTCCTTCATATAGTATGTGGCGTAGTAATCATGTGAATGATATCTGATTCGATTCTAAAATGAATGTTTGGAGTAGAAACTGAATAGGAAAAAGGGTTTTTTGAAAAACTCATTGGAAATATAAAAATAGTTGTTTGGGAAGTACTTTTTTTTTGTGTAATGTTTATATAGAAGACTTTTTCTTCCAGTTTGTGCCTGCAAGTTACTTTTTTGCATGATCTACACATCTTTGTGGAAAGGTTATTTTGAAATAGTTGCTTTCTTCTTTCTTTTGAAAGCTTCCCACACTATTTGTATAATGATAATGTATGTATATAGAAGTAAAAGACCAAAACCTTCTTCCCCAAAAATTAATTTTTTGTATAAAGATGAAGGAACAGAAAGCCAAAACTTTTTTCCCAAAAATCAAAGATACAAATAGTGACAGCATTGTCTGCCTTTATGCCAAAGTCAGGAGGAACTATATCATCCAAAGAAGAGCCTTGATGAGTAGCTCAGTCTCAAATATTGCAAGCTATACCAGCCAGTTAGATGGTGATCAGTAACAAAAAACATGATGATAATGAAACAATTTCACAAACATTTTTGATTTCTTGATACGTTTTGCCAATACTGTAGCTAAACACATAGCGAAAATTGTTTGATTGTTATCAAGTATAGTTTTAATAATTTTCATCAAGTAACGGGTTAGTCCACTTGCAACAGTAACAAAAAAACTTGTTTCGAAATTTGCCACAATTCAGTGCAAACTCTTAGTTAGAAAGTCATAGGGGTTATAGCTGGAATTGAAGGTAGGCGAAAAAAATACACAAAGTTTCAATGTTACTATCTTCATTCGGGTTTAAAGGCCGTCGTTGTTTGGATCTGCATCTTAACGTTTTGCCAGCATGAGTGGCTGGCTTCTTCTGAGGATTATTTATCTTGATGATTCACTGATGACTGGTGATTTCTAGTTCGTAGTTTGCATATATGTTGACTCAGGTAGTATGCCTCTCTTGTTGATGCGTTGCTATTGGCCGTGTCATTACCTGTTAATTAACTAACATTGCGCTATCGCTACGGGAAGTTACTTCCCGTGAGGCAGGCCTTGAAGGAGATTTCTATGAGTAATTAGACAGCGTAGCGATGGGAAGTCCACTCAGCCCGGTGATGGCCAACTCTTCATGGAGCAGTTTGAGAAGAAGGCATTCAACACTTTCGATTTTGAATCAACCATTTTGCTATGCTAGACCACATAAATGCTCAACACCCTAGTATCAATTTTACCAAGAAGACTGAACAGGAACAACGGATAGCTTTTCTAGATGTACTCGTCGAAAAGCTTGGCACACGACCGACACATAAATGTACTGAAAACCGACACATATGGCATGCACCTTCAAACCACCATCTGAGTCCAAAGCGGGGAATTATCAACACCCTGACTGAACGTCTCCGTACAATATGTGAACCGCAACATTTAAAAGAAGGATGGGAGCATCTCCAAGATCGAATGGATACAGTGAAACCGAGATCAACAAGGTCATGAAACTGAAGAATTCTACAAGTCAGAATAGGGAGGAAACTCAAACGATTGCACGTGCATTTCTAACGTACATCTCTAGGGTTACAGATAGAATTGAAAAAATATTAGGGAAACATAAAATATAAACAGTGTTCAAGCCCACTAGAAAAATACCACAAATCTTTAGATCTGCGGAAGATAAAATAGACAAATTGGCAGTAGCGGAACACGCGCTTAGTGAAGGAAATCACACGATACTGTTTGAAGATGTGAAACTACTTGCCCCCGATCATGGATACCACAGTCGGCTTGTACGGGAAGCCATAGAAATCTATAAACATACGGAAAACTACAACAGAAAAGAGGAAAGAAGAGGCGGTTACGCTTAACTGGATTGGGAATCCCATACTAAAAGATGCTAAACTGGCAAAAGCGCAATGCAATAACAATTCAGTCAATAGCAACGCATCAACAAGAGAGGCGGTCATAATAAAAATAACCTACGAACTAGAAATCACCAGTCATCGGTGAATCATCAAGATGAATAAATCTCTGAAGAAGTTGGCGGAATGTTAGGATATAGTTTCAAACTACGGTGGCCTTCAAACCCGAATGAAGATAGTAACACTGAAAGTCTCGGCCGCACACAGAGTTGATAGAAAAACCACAAAAAGTAATCATATGTTGAGGCAACGGAGCTTTTAGACAAACGAAAAAAGTGGGAGATGTACACTTCAGTTGATACCCAACAATAGTGATTAGACATATGGACCGTATGGAAATCCATAGATGGATATTTGGACCGTGGGCTGTTACAAAACACTAGCAAATTCTAGAAACGGTTTCAGGAAGTACTTGATCAATCGTTTGAGGTCTGAAAGTTTGATATGCCTCTATTGTGGAGGACTAGATGACGCAGAGCAAATACTCTCCACATGTATGAGGTGGAGCAATGTTCGTCCGGAACGGCTTCTCCGTTTGAAAAAACCCATGGTGTTGTGTGAAAATGAATTGAATTAAATTTCCCAACTCCTTTAGCGTATTCGAAAAACACACTGTGAGCTTTCCACCTAAAAGTTTACAAAACCGCAACACGTGTTTCGCTATACAATAGTGCAGAGTGTTGTAACTCCCGAAGATGCTATCTTATAGCGAAACACGTGTCATGGTTTTGTAAACTTTTGAGTGGAAATCTCTCATCAAGGTGTGCTTTTTCAAAACGTTTCAATGAATTTCCACCAAGTATCGGCCAGTTCTATCAAATTTTTCATGTTTTTAGGTTTTTTCTTGACCAATTTTCATGTTCTTCAGTACCTATTTCAAATTAAAAGACCACAGAGTACTGAAAAATTTGGTCAGAAATAATTGCCTGATGGATTTTACAAATCGCGAAGAAAAAAAGGAATGCATATCAACTATCTCGAATTGCTTGCAGCTCATTAAGGACTAAAATGTTTTGCCAAAAATAAAACGCATTGTATAGTATTTTACTGCGTATCGACAATACTGTGGCAATTCCACAGATTAACTCAGTGGGAGGCATTAAATACGAATATTTGAATTCGATAACATTTAATATCCGGAAATGGTGTGAAAAACGATTAATTATTGTATTTGCGACAAACATTAACACGAAAGATAATTATTCGGCAGATAAAGCCTCAAGCTTTTCAGTTATTAATACAGATTTGTCTTTAGATAACGAAATAATAACCAGAAAATTAGGAGAAACCAAAATTGACCTATTCGGATCATACGTCAACAACAAGTATGAAACAACCATTACGTGGCACAAAGATCCTGATTCAATTGCTGTAGATGCTTTAACAGTATCATGGCCAAACACCTATGGCTATGCATTTTCCGCGTTCTCTATTGTATTTCGTGTTTTGAACAAGATATTCTTAGTTCTATCACATTTTTCACTTTACAGGTTTTTTCTTGATCAATTTTTCTGGTTCTCCAGTACCTATATATCCGAGCTTGATGATTCAAAAAGTAAGTCGAACTATGAAAATAGTTGGTTCAAAAATCTCATCCAAATTTTCCATTATACACCAGCGAAGAGTCTGGGGGAATGTAAGAATGATATCTGAATATAAACCTAACCTAACCTAATCTGTTACACAAACCAACTTGAAAAATCTCACTGTGGCAGCCCTTATTCCATGATGTTTTGAAAACTTAAGAATATAATATAAAGATGATGTGAAATTATACAATGGACTAGAAATATAAAAAATTAGATATTCCTTCACTAACAGAAAATTCTAGACACCATAAACAAAATAAATATTTCGAATCCATATTTTTGAAATTGTTCTCTTCCAACGGCCTCATATGAACGGGAAGTGGGAACTGGGTGAACTGGGAAGTGGGAAGTGAACTGGGAAGTGCTGTAGGTTAGAAATTTCAATTCGAAATGAACATTTTCTTCATATATACCGTGTGACACAGACTAATGGTACACCCCCCTTTTTTTCTTTATTCTTTCACCTATTTTTACGGAACTATCAATATTGATTTTGCTCACAAAGAGGCACTTTTTGACGTAATAGGAGATTTTTTTCAACTTCCGGTTTTTCCGGAAATCTTATCAACGTTTAATTTTCAAATAGAACACCCTGTATATTATTATATTTTTGAAATCTACACAATTTTCTGAATCCAATGATACCCCATACTTGATATTTTAAGTGTTAAGACGCTCGGTTTATTTTTCGATCTAGAGGGAAATGAACGTGAAAAGAATTAATATTATTTCAATTAAGTCAACACAATGAATCAACATCATTGTATGGAATAAAACTTAGATACTCATTTTCTCATATTGTAATTTATTTAAGAAACAAAACTTTTTTGAAATATATTCTGAATGGCTTGTCTTACTCGTACTTCCAGGTCCCCGCGGGTTGTTGGGGAAGTTGCGTAGACAATATTTTTCAAGTGACCTCAAATGAAAAAGTCCAACGGTGGATAGAGGAGACTAAAAAACTAGATTACCGAGATGGAATGGCTTTCTGGAACAAATTCAAAGTCCTGACAGGACCAAAACGGAAAACCGACAGTCACCTGGTGATTGACGGTAATATCATTTCCACCCCTCCCGACAAAGCCGAAGCCTTCCGTGAAAATATCGAAAAGACCTTCCGCCTTCCTAAAGACCCACACTTCGATAACCTATTTCTTAACCTCATTCACCAACAGGTGCCGGCGCAGTTGGGCAGGCACTCAGGTCAAATCCCCCTCGACGCCAACTGTCCATTAAGATCCCCATTCAGCGAGGAAGACATCTTCAACTCCATCCACAGTGGTAGAAATACCGCTCCTGTACCAGACTCGGTTAAATCAAAAGTTGTTTGTAATTCATAGCCACCTCATTAACTTACCTTTATTAAATTGTGAAAATACTTGATAATTTTCATGGCTCTCTAGATCGAAAAATAAACCGAGCGTCTTAACACTTAAAATATTAAGTATTAGGTATCATTGAATTCAGATAATTGTGTAGATTTCAAAAATGTAATAATATACAGGGTGTTCTATTTGAAAATTAAACGTTGATGAGATTTCCGGAAAAACCGGAAGTTGAAAAAAATCTCAAATTACGTCAAAAAATGTATCTTTGTGAGCATAATCGATATTAATAGTTCCGTAAGGATAGGTGAAAGAATAAAGAAAAGAAGTCTGTGTTACACGGTATGTATGTCACCTCGATATAATAATAAGATTCATTTGATTTCTCTTATTCAGAGTAGTTTCGCATTTGTGATATAAAAAGTAGAAAGAAAATTGTCCTATAAATGTTAGAGAAGTTTCTACCTATCGGTTCACATCATTTTTTCTGAAATATATTGTAGCTGGTTTCACATGAAGAACTGGTTCTTCTCTCTGAAGAAACTTTGAAAATATTAATAAATTCCCAATACGGAACCAGGATGTAAGAACGCCAAACACTCCCTATGAAGTATTTTAATTTAACCCGACGTTTTGGTTTTTTATTAAACCATATTCATGGTTTGATAATGTCTATAATTAACCACTTAGAACAGGAGGACAATTGATAAATGAAACATTTGTTTGTAGAAGTTATCTAATGTGCAACGAAACATTTGATAACTGTACTCCACTTCTAATATATAGCGATGTGACACATAATGTATGGGTTGGGTTCATTGTGGTAGCATAATAGGGTGTTCTTCGGGGCACTATCGTATAATGGGATTTTCAGAGTGGTAGATAGTTTGGGATGCAAAGAGAATACATAAGTAATGAGAGAAAACGAATATTGAAGTAATGAGAGAAAACAAATATTGAAGGTAAATGACGTTCAGGATCGTATTACCCTTTTTTGAGACACATACTCCGATGTTCCGAGACCATTATATTTAATGGTCGATTTGCAACTTTACCTTTATAGAGTATTTTTTGTGAAGATTCACAAAATATGTCCAAGAGAGGCATGGAGTATCGTAGTGATGTCGAGAAATGACTAGAATTCAAATGAGTGAGCGATGTCAAGGTTCGTATACCTACCGGGTGATTCTCTAAGGTGGCTAACCCCTATAACCTTTTTATTATTGGAGATAGGAAAACAAAATTTGAGGATTGTGTATTATAGTTCAATTTACATTTTTTGCCATATTTACTTGCTTTGCCGTACTTCCGGTTTGACCGGAAATGACCCCAACTTTCGAATTTTAAATGTGACATCCTATATATTTTTATCTATTTAGATCAAGAATGACATTATGAATCCAACAATATTTCTTTTGTCAATATTTGACAAATAAAATCATGTTTATTCCAATTTTTTTTTTGTGATTGAGGCGTATGACTTCATAGTCGTTTCAAGAATTATTTCACAGTCGCAAATATGAATTTTTCCAGTTAACTTGATTTTTTCAAATAAAAAAGAAGTGAAAGTGAATTTAAAAGCATTTCCTTGCATTACATATTGTATATAAGTGTATATATAATGCTCTAATGTGTGCTGTCACTGCATTATGCGTGTTTTGAACATTAAGTTTCAAATTAGATTAAATGAGACCGTCTGTTTGGATATGAATAAATGAATAAATAGAGTGAATAAATTAGGAAACATCCTGAATATTAAAAAGGATTAAACGAAACTTTTGGAATTTTTGAGTTTGATTGGACACATCTTTTCATATTTCTAGATTCTTTCAGGGATTTCAAATCAATTTATATCAAATCAGACAATGGAAGTCCGAACTAATGAAATGCATCACGAAACATTGTCAACCATCTTCAAACAAACCTTGTAGTTTTTGTTTGAATAGGTAATTTATTATTCAAATTCGCGATTTTACTCGAAACTCATAATTTCGTTTTTAGAGTGGAGATTTTTATTCAACTCGTGATTTTATCAAACTCGAACTATTAATTCTGAATTCAAATTGGTAGTTTGAATTTCAAACTCGCGATTTTGACTTCCATTGGTAATTTAATTGAACTTACAATTACGACTTGGAACTAGTAATTTGGATTCTCACTTCGAAATAGTAATTTTGAATTTGAACTTCTAACTTCAATGTCAACTGGTTATTTCGACTTGACTTGAATCTAGTAATTTCAACTTCATGGAACTCGTATTTTCCACTGTTTGAAATTCATAATTTTGATTTCTTGAAACTCGTAATTTATACTCGAAACACATTAACTTGAAACTCGTAATTTTGTCTTTCTGAAACTCATAATTTCGATTTCTTGAAATTGACTTCGAGCTAGTGATTTCAACTTCTTGCAACTCGAAATTTGAACTTTTTGCAACTGGTAGTTCCTAAATTGGTACTTTCGACTCACTTCGAATTCGTAATCCAAACTGTAACTTCAAACTTATAATTTTAACTTTAACTTGTCATTTTGGACTTTGAATTTGAACTTTTCTCTCATAATTTCGAATTGGAACTGGAAATGTTGGCTTCCAACTGGACATTTCGAATTCGAATTCGTAATTTGAATTCAAAATTCGTGATTGTGGCTCAAGACTCATGAAACTTGCAGTTTCAACTTCGTGGAACTAATTATATTGATTTGATTTTCGACTTTTCGAAACTCGGTAATTTTGATTTGGAACTCGTAGTTTCTACTTTTTGTAACTCATGATTTCCATTCTATATTCGTAATTTCATTTTCAAACTGGTAATTGTGACTCAATACTTCCAATTTCGACTTACAACATCTGAATTTCGCAATGAACCTGCTGTATTGCAATACATACTTTAAACTAGTAATTTCGATATTCACCTTCTTATTGCAAATAATGACCACTATCACCTAGTTTTCCTATTCATATCCTTTTGTTACAAAAATAAATTGAAAATGACGTTTCGAAGTCTTGGCAACGACCGAGACAACCTTCGTTCTATTTGTTCTGTTCTGACAATGTTTCATGAAAATATAATTGTTATTTTCAGCTATTTATTTTCAATTATTCTAATTTAGTTGTTTCAGCGATTTCAAATCATTTTATATTGTAGACAATGGGAGTCCGAACTAGTGAAATTGAACCTTCGTTTTCTTAGTAAACGCTTGTACCAATGATTGAGTTTGTCGCAGTAGTAGAAAAAACATTTGGTAAGTACTACAAGTACCGTTTGACCATATAGCTTCTTGAGCGTTCTAACGGCAATGTCAAAGAGAAAGAGAGAGAGATATCATCATGGATGCAGATTACACTGTGACCTTTTAACGTGCTTTGAATCGCATTTTGAATTAAACACTTTGAGATTAAACAACAAAACGAAGTCATGGTATTATGATCTGCTCATGCTATTGATATAGTTGTGATGAAAGCAAAGAGCATCAAACCAAGCTGAAGGCATGAAGCATCAAACTGGACAGCAAACCTTTTGTCTAGGTTGCAGTACTTCCAAAATGGAAGTAAAACGCTCAGGAGAGTATTTAGATATTAAACTGATGTTCGCTGAACACAATGTATAATTTGATGTTCATGTTATTTCGAAAGTACCTACTTTTTCTGTCATGTAATTCAATGTTAATATGAAAGTGGTTATTTCGAGAGGGCTTTTCCTTGCAGTTTGTATCTGAAAGTTACTTCTTTACATCTTCGTAAAGAGTTTGTTTTGAAGTTATTTGCTTTCTTTCTTTCTTCGAAAGTTTACCACATTATTTGTATAATGTGGTATAATTAGTCTCTCCCAAAAATACACTCCTTCCGATTCAAAGAAGAAAATTATGGCTGAGATTAAATCAAATAAGCGAATGAATGTCATTGCGTACTGTCATCGATGACTTGAGTAGATTTAACCCATTAGTAACATGAAGTCGTAATGTTATAAATGAAATGAGTGCTTCATCTTGTAGTTGTATCCAGATTGATGCTGAAAAGGCAATAACGCAAGTGTCCTATTCCGAAACATCGATGTTCGTAGTTTACGATGACGTAGTTACATGTAAGTACAATGTTACCTCCTTCATATAGTATGTGGCGTAGTAATCATGTGAATGTTATCTGATTCGATTCTAAAATGAATGTTTGGAGTAGAAACTGAATAGGAAAAAGGGTTTTTTGAAAAACTCATTGGAAATATAAAAATAGTTGTTTGGGAAGTACTTTTTTTTTGTGTAATGTTTATATAGAAGACTTTTTCTTCCAGTTTGTGCCTGCAAGTTACTTTTTTGCATGATCTACACATCTTTGTGGAAAGGTTATTTTGAAATAGTTGCTTTCTTCTTTCTTTTGAAAGCTTCCCACACTATTTGTATAATGATAATGTATGTATATAGAAGTAAAAGACCAAAACCTTCTTCCCCAAAAATTAATTTTTTGTATAAAGATGAAGGAACAGAAAGCCAAAACTTTTTTCCCAAAAATCAAAGATACAAATAGTGACAGCATTGTCTGCCTTTATGCCAAAGTCAGGAGGAACTATATCATCCAAAGAAGAGCCTTGATGAGTAGCTCAGTCTCAAATATTGCAAGCTATACCAGCCAGTTAGATGGTGATCAGTAACAAAAAACATGATGATAATGAAACAATTTCACAAACATTTTTGATTTCTTGATACGTTGTGCTAATACCGTAGCTAAACGCATAGCAAAATGCGCCTAGAAATGAAAATTGTTTGATTTTTAACAAGGATAGTTTTATTAATTTTCCTTAAGTAACACTCGCAACAGTAACAAAAAAACTTGTTTCGAAATTTGCCACAATTCAGCGCAAACTCTGAGTTAGAATATGTCATAGGGGTTATAGCTGGAATTGAAGGTAGGCGAAAGAAATACACAAAGTTTCAGTGTTAATATCTTCATTCGGGTTTGAAGGCCGTCTTTGTTTGGATCTGTATCCTAACGTTTCGCTAGCATGAGTGGCTGGCTTCTTCTGAGGATCATTTATCTTGATGATTCATTGATGACTGGTGATTTCTAGTTCATAGGTTGCATATATGTTGACTCAGGTAGTCGGCCTCTCTTGTTGATGCGTTGCTATTGGCCGTGTCATTACCTGTTAATTAACTGACATTGCGCTGTCGCTACGGGAAGTTACTTCCCGTGAGGCAGGCCTTGGAGGAGATTTATATGAGTAATTAGACAGTGTAGCGATAGGAAGTCCACTCAGCCCGGTGATGGCCAAATCTTCATGGAGTAGTTTGAGAAGAAGGCATTCAACACTTTCGATTTTGAACCAACCATTTTGCTATGATACGTGGATGACACCTTCGTCATCTGGAGACATGGGAGGGAGAGACTGAACTTATTTCTAGACCACATAAATGCTCAACACCCTAGTATCAATTTTACCAAGAAGACTGAACAGGAACAACGAATAGCTTTTCTAGATGTACTCGTCGAAAAGCTTGGCACACGACCGACACATAAATGTACTGAAAACCGACACATACGGACAGATACCTGCATGCACCTTCAAACCACCATCTGAGTCTAAAGCGGGGAATTATCAACACCCTGACTGAACGTCTCCGTACAATATGTGAACCAGGAGCATCTCCAAGATCGAATGGATACAGTGAAACCGAGATCAACAAGGCCATGAAACTGAAGAATTCTACAAGTCAGAATAGGGAGGAAACTCAAACGATTGCACGTGCATTTCTACCGTACATCTCTAGGGTTACAGACAGAATTGAAAAAATATTAGGGAAACATAAAATATAAACAGTGTTCAAGCCCACTAGAAAAATACTACAAATCTTTAGATCTGCGGAAGATAAAAGAAATCTACTATCAGCTGCGGGGATATATCGAAACTGTAGATTAGGTCGAATAGACAAATCGGCAGTAGCGGAACACGCGCTTAGTGAAGGAAATCACACGATACTGTTTGAAGATGTGAAACTACTTACCCCCGATCATGGATACCACAGTCGGCTTGTACGGGAAGCCATAGAAATCTATAAACATACGGAAAACTACAACAGAAAAGAGGAAAGAAGAGCCGGTTACGCTTAACTGGATAAACCATATTAAAAGATGCTAAACTGGCAAAAGCGCAATGCAATAACAATTCAGTCAACAGCAACGCATCAACAAAAGAGGCGGACTACCTGAGTCATAATAAAAACAACCTACGAACTAGAAATCACCAGTCATCGGTGAATCATCAAGATGAATAAAGCTCTGAAGAAGCTGGCGAAATGTTAGGATGTAGTTTCAAACTACGGTGGCCTTCAAACCCGAATGAAGATAGTAACACTGAAAGTCTCGGCCGCACACAGAGTTGATAGAATAACCACAAAAAGTAATCATATGTTGGGGCAACGGAGCTTCGAGACAAACGAAAAAAAAGTGGGAGATGTACACTTCAGTTGATAACCAACAATAGTGATTAGACATATGGACCGTATGGTAATCCATAGATGGATATTTGGACCGTGGGCTGTTACAAAACACTAGTAAATTCTAGAAACGGTTTCAGGAAGTACTTGATCAATCGTTTGAGGTCTGAAAGTTTGGTATGTCTCTATTGTGGAGGACTAGATGACGCAGAGCAAATACTCTCCACATGTATGAGGTGGAGCAATGTTCGTCCGGAACGGCTTCTCCGTTTGATAAAACCCATGGTGTTGTGTGAAAATGAATTGAATTCAATTTCCCAACTCCTTCAGCGTATTCGAAAAACACACTTCAATGTGAGATTTCCACCTAAAAGTTTACAAAACCTCAACACGTGTTTCGCTATACAATAGTGCATAGTATTGTAACTCCCGAAGATGCTATCTTATAGCGAAACACGTGTCATGGTTTTGTAAACTTTTGAGTGGAAATCTCTCATCAAGGTGTGCTTTTTCAAAGAACATAACGACCTTCCCTTCGGCTTCCAAACAAAGCGCAATATCGGTTAAATTTTAATCACACATCGTGTTTGTCGATGTAAAACAAAAAAAACATTTTCATTCATTGGTAAACATGGAAATGAAAATTTCGGACATAATAACTCTAGCTTTACGTGTTTATTAACGTCAAACCAATTGAGAATTGAGTGATGGCCGTATGAAATTTTAACAAGATAATTTAGCTACGTATCGATGGTTGCGGCGAACCATTTGTGGAAATGTAAACAACAAAAACAACACACATTTTTCCCTTTTATATCAATATAATGTTGGAATGAAAAGTTCGTAGGCTAACATGAAAAAAAAGTCTGAAATCAGAATAAATATATTTACAAAAAAAATAATTTTGTTGTAAAAAAACATGGAATGCTTCAAATTATATTTTTATTATGGCTCCAATCTGGCAAACAGCTCCTAACCAAATATTTATAACAATAGATATTTAGTACCGCATGATTTTTAACACGCTTTTATTAGCTTCACCTGTAGGAATGTATGTATGTTTGTTCGTTTGTAACTCTCAAGCTCGGGAACTGTATTTGAAAGAATCATCGACATTATTGCTTGATCTATTCGCGGGCAGATGGCGCTGTACATAACATTCTTGATATAATTCGAACTATAATTCGATATAAAAATTCTAAAAAACACGCTTTTATAGCATACGAGCTTAAAAAATGTAAAATAAATATAGTTTGAATAACTGAAAAACACACTTTTGAAGAACACCGAACTAAAAAGTTGAATTGAAAAAAATAAGCNTATGACCGTTCAAAGTTAGTCAAAATCGGGTTCAAAGGATTTGATTACAAACAAACAAACAAACATACAAGTGAAACTAATAAAAGCGTGTTGAAAATAGGCACTTCTTAAAGTAATTTGTGAATGGCTACGGATCACAGAATGCCAAAAGAGTGATTGACAAATAAAAAAATTCCTTGATAACAAAAATAGACCAGACCTACCACAAGATGAGGAAACCACCGACAAAATCGGAAAATATCTGGACCATCTACAAACCACAATCAACGTTATCGCCACTGTTACCTACACCAAGATGCAAAATATCTCTTGAAATTCAGAGGGTTATATCATTGCATGTGGTGATCGTGATCGCCCAGACTAATATGAGAATCAGTTCTCTTCATCTTCTGAAGACGCCAACTTGGTTGGTGGAACGCGAGGCGAGAAGATTATTGTATTTCTGGTCATGGGAAAAGCGCCAGTTTTTTTATTTATTCTACCTTACCTTTATTCACTTTGAGAATACCTGCTAAAGGCCAGGAGCACAAACATCAAATGAAAATGAAGATAAAAGCTCGGAATATTCCTATGTACTACTTGTACAATGTCATCCAAGAAATGTCAGATTTTATATTGAACTCGTCTACATGGCCCACTTGATGAACAGACTTATATCAGTCTGATCAGCTGTAACATATGAGTTATTGCATACAAGCAAATGAAATAACGAAAGATTTTTGGACTAAAAAAATCGTGATGACTATTCTTCGGAAATGTGGTTATACCTCTTTTTACAATCAGAAATTGACTGGTGGATTTTGAAAACAAAAAGTTCTGGACCACGGAAGAAATAGAAATGCATATTAAGTATTTCGAATTGCTTGCAGCTTATTAGGGACTGAGATATTTGGCTAAAAATAAAAACGCATTGTCGTATTTTTCTGCGTATCGACAATACTGCGACAATTTCACCGACTTACCGAAAGGGAGGCATTAAATACGAATATTCGAATTCGATAATTTACAATGTTTGGAAATGGTGTGAAAAATGAAAAATTATTATGTTTGCGTCATACATTAACACGGAAGATGAATATCTATCAAATAAAGCTGCAAGATTTTTAGCTATTCATACAGAGTTGTCTTTAGATGATCAAATAATAACCAGAAAATATGGAGAACCCAAAATTGACCCATTCGGATCATATGTTGCCAACAAATATGAAACATTCATATCCTGGCATAGAGACCCTGATTCAATTGCTGTAGATACTTTCACAGTATGATGGCTACGCATTTTCCCCGTTCTCCGTATTACGTGTTTTGAACAAGATATTCTTCGAAAAAGCGGAAGTAATCATGTTTCTTTCATTCTGGCTTTCACAACCATGGTATTCGTTTCTCGCATATTGCTTGTTTCAGATATTATATATTTTGATTCTTGAAAGTCACTTATTTCGTTTATTTTCAGGACACGACATCCTTTGCACAATAATCTTATCCTGGCTGCAGAGAAATTATAGAAAGGTCGTTCACACTCAAAAACGTCAACCAAGTATCTCAATAATGATACCCTCACTATGTGAGAGTTCTCAAAAACAATTACTATCATAATTTTCAAAATGGTGACAGTTTATAAATTCTTTTGAAATTGGTGAATTCAAACCGTCTGTTAACCGAACTTAGTGAGGGAGCATATTATACAACTTTGAATACCCATATAGCTCAGCATTAGCTCTAATTTTTTATCCTGAAGACTAGTTTTTGCTAATTACTATCATATTCAGAATTCCAGAGAAATTCAATCGTATCTTGAGAAATTATATCCTTTGCAGAAATTTACCCTGGCAGACGTGTCTTTGAAGCTTACTATTTGCTGCAAGGGCTGAAACTCTACCAAAAATCAAAATATTAGATATATAGGTATGGAGATGAAAAAGAAAAAAAAAAGAATATTTATATCTAGCCGTCTAAAAAAAAACAAGTTTTGTAAATGTGTTTAACGTGCTCGTTGAACGAGAGATTGTTATCAATATATACCCCTAAATTTTTTGCTGAACTCACCCAGTCAATATGTTATATTATTTATAGAGAAAACAACCTAACAGCTATAACACTTATGATTATTATTGTTGTTTCACAGATGCCAAATGAAAATAGGGCTGAGTGGTCCAAAGAAAATCTCAAAAAAATATTGTTAGCCGTAAGGAATTCAAAAAACGTCTTGAAATATGTATTATTTCAACAGTGATTCTATTTGAAAGATTTCAAGACAAATTACTTGACGACGTTTCGATTGTTAGTATCCACAATCGTCTTCAGGTGATCCAATTTGTCATAGATAGAAGAGTCATGTGTATCATAAAGAGATGCTACAGTCGATAGGAATTCTCCTACGTTTTGCGTTTCTAGAAACAACAATATGCGTTATTTTGATATCCTCTAATTATTCATTCAGTTCATCGAAAAACGAAAAAAAATTACGTTTGGATTATGTTTTTCAGGAACTCTAGAAAAAATCAATGTTTCAAATCAGAAAGCTCAAAAAAACGAGTCTCAGGAAGCAGTAGGTGGAATAAGCATGTATCCCAAATTGTTCTTCCTAAATTGTGAATTCTCCTTATAGCTTTCAATGTCTCATAAAAAGTTGCTCCAAATAAGATCATAAAATAAATGAATGAAATGAATTTGAAAGTATGTTTGGACTATGTTTTTCAGGAACTCTTGAAAAAATCAATGTTTCAAATCAGAAAGCTCAAAAAAACCGAGTCTTAGGAAGCAGTAGGTGGAATTAGCAAGTATCACAAATAGTTGCACCTGAATTGTGAATTCTCCTCGCAGCTTTCAATGTCTCATTTAATTTTCGTCTCTCTGAGAAATTAATGCATAATTGAACGAATTGTATAGAGAACAATATCCTTTCGAAATCCTTCAAAAATGAGTCTCATTATGAAGCATCGCTCTCAATATGGAAAGCAGTATAATTATTTTTCTGTGTTATTTAGTGTATTGAAAAAAATAAATTTTTCAGTTATTCTCAAAGCAGACCGACATTTTGAATCAGGAAACCCAAGAAACACTGGACGCATCAAGAAATAAGCATGTCTCATATAAAGTTGCTCCAAACAAGACCATTAAATGAGGATTCTTTTTCCAACTTTAAATGTAATCCATTTCGTGTTTGAGCTTCTGAGAAACTTTCTCTCATTGATATGAAGCCCGTTTTTTATATGAAAAGCAGTTTCTTATTTTTTTGTGTCATTTATTCAGTTCATTAAAGAAAAAGAAAATTACGTTCGGCTTACATTTTTTAGTTATTTTTGAAGTAAATCAATATTTTGAATTAGAGCGCACAAAAACACAGAAAGGATTGGGTGGAACGAGCATTTCATAAAAAGCTGTTCCAAATATGATCATTAAATAAGTTCTTCCTTACTTTGAATTTCGAAATCTATTTTTTCGTTAACCAGTTGACTAGTTCCTACGAACGACAATCATGAAAAGTCTCAACACGTGCGAGCTAATGATTAACGTGGTTTCACTTTTGAAGGTGCGATGCCTAGCACAAGTTAGATGATAGACAGTGAAAATTCCGGCCTGCCGGCTCGAACCATCGTTTCACGTTCCGGTCGAATGAAAGAGTGGAATAAGCCACTCACGACAACCCAACCGACCACCGTCCTAACCTAACCTATTCCATGTTTGCGCCTTGAGCAGATTCATGCAAAATCAGACGAAGATTTTCCAAGTCACTTTTGAAGCACCACTTTTTAATACAGTGCATTCCATTTGTAACGAGCCACCCTGAATAACATTTGGTACAATCATTTGCAGGAAAAATTAAAAACGTGTTTTTAACCATAGTATACAGGAGGACACATTTTGACATATTCACATTTGATGTTATTTCGTCTATTGTGTTCCCAGAACATGTCACCATTTTTTTAAAATGGATCACCCTTAATTGTTTCGCTTTATCAGATGCTCCATGATGAGCAGATTTCAACAAAGTATAAAACATATGATCTGAAGCTTATATTTCGGAGGTTACACATTATTTGAGTTGAAAACGAGCCAACCTGAATAACTTCTGGAACAATGAGTTTCAGGAAAAATAAAAGAACACTTCAACAATAGTATACAGGGGGACATATTTTGACATATTCATATTTGATCTAACTTTTCCTATCGCATTTCGCATCGAACATATTTCAACAAAGTAGAATACATTATGATCTGAAGCTCATAGTTTGGAAGCTAAAAATTATTTGAGTTGAAAACGAGCTACCCTGAATGAACTTCTGTAAAATCTGTTACCTAGGTTTCATAGGTGTTTTTGTGAAGTATACTTCAAAAAAGTCTTATTTTGCCTAGTTTGAATTCGATATTCTCGTCATTTTATATTTGTCTCATTCTACAATAAAGATTACATACCAGGTGAAGTTACAATGATAATCATTCAGGAAGAAATGTTCGACACAAATGAGTTTCGGAATTATTGAACAAATTCATGGAAACTGGATGAAGCTATTTGTACTGCAGTTCTAGGGCACGGTAGACTAATGGAAAATTCGCAATCTCTAACTAAATTATCTCGAGAATCAGGAATCAGTCGTACAAATGTTTTCAGGATCCTTCATAAGTACAAATTTCATCCATATAAAATTAAGTTAGTCCATGAATTGAACGAAGATGAGTTCGATACGCGTATCGAGTTTTCTGAAAGTCTCACTGACCGGATCAACTTGCCTCAGAATTTCTTGTATAAAATTTGTTTTTCGAAAATGTGAATATGTCAAAAAATGTGTCCCTCTGTATACTATTGTTGACGTGTATTTTTATTTTCCCTGAAAATAATTGTACCAAAAGTACCTGATTCAGGGTGGCTCGTTTTAAATGGAATGCACTGTATAAGAAGCAGTTTCTTCAATTATCTAATAATAATAATAATAAATGCTTTTACTGGACGGTTACTCAGTACAAGAGATACTAATCTAACCTAACAAATGGCAGAATTCAACGTCTGCACATGACAAATCAAGACAGAAATTGCTCTTCCATCCAACCAGTAAGAGATAACTTAGATTAATACACATTATTTGCTTAATGAAAAATAAAAAAGAAATAAAAAGGAGAGTAGCAGAAGAGAAAAAAAAAAGAAAAGCGGAAAAGAAAGGCAAAAAACGAATAAATGATAATTTGATGTTTCATATGTGAAAAATCATGTCACAAACATAATGATAAATTTGATGATTTCTACATATTTATGGTAAAAACATATTATGTCTAGGTGTCAACAGATAAATGTTATAAAAATGTGTTATTCAGTTCATTAAAAGTAATTACTACATATGTCAGTAATCCTTAAGGCTGATAAATGTTTTGATTCAAAAAGCCCAAAATACACAGGAAGTATTAGATGGAATAAGCATGTCTCATAAAAAGTTGCTCCAAACAAGATCATAAAATAAGACTTCTCTTCCCAACTTTAAATGTACCCTATTTCGTGTTTGCGCCTCCAGGAGATTTAAGCAGAATCAGGCGAAAGAGAACGGATATGCATCATTTCGAGATCCTTCAGAAGTCACTCTAATTATGAAGCACCACTTTTTATATACGAAGCCGTTTAACGATCCTTCTGCCGAGATATATGTCGAGCTTACCCTATTGTAGTCGAAATGAAGAGGCTTGACACAGACTCCGAACTTGTTCTGGGGGGTCGTCACGGTCTCGTTGTAGTTATTGATGACTGCCAACAGGTTGGAAGGGGGGTCCTTAACCCTGGCTACGATACTCACAGCTGTCGGCACCGTCTTGTTCGTTAGCAGACACATCACGAAGCAAGCGCTGTATTTCAGATTCCAATTTTCTCGGATCACCTGAAGCAAAATTGTTATTACAGTAACAGGAAACTTGATGGAATAGATTAGTTGATGCATATTTGGTACGTATTGGGGTAACTTGTAGTGAAGGAAATAGAGAAGTCGAAACTCACTATTATTTTCTCATGAATGGTTTCCTAATTGAAAAAATCAATGAAACTTTCATTGAAGGTATTGGTCATGAGATGCTATACATTTTTGTTTTCCGGACTTGGTTAAATTTCTTGATACGTGGCACTGGAACCCCTGGAGTAAAATGAATCTGATGAAAACACTTCCCACTACAGAACTGAAACACCGTCACCAGGGGATGACTGAAATTAATCAAGACTCAATTTTTTCAAGTACGAAACACAAGCGGTGCCTGTGCGAAAGTAGTGATTCATATTGGATTTGAATCGCTGGAGATTGAATGCATTTGGAAAAACGTTCTCAGGAAGTTTATTCCACATAAACGCCGTTCTCCAAGTGAGAGAGTTCTTGAATAGTGAAGTTCGAGGTGTAATGAGTTGATGCTAAAAACGATGAGCAGCCACAGTCCGTCACGTATTTCTGATATGTTCCGCTCTTGGTGGAATCAAATGTGCCAAGTCACTTGAACACTTCCCGTGAAAGTATCTATAGAAGAGAGACAAATCTCCAACATTTCTTTGATGTTCCAGACTATCAAGGTTGCAAGTGATTTGTTTGAAATGACTGGACTGATTCCTCCGAGAGATGACTATTTATAGGTCGTTATAGTACTTTCACTTATCCCCGCTTTCCATTTTCCAATAACTTCCACTGTTCAACAACTCTTTCATTTGGAGAACTGCGTTTATGTGGAATAAACTTGCTGAGAACATTTCCCCAAATGTAAATCACAACTTTCGCACAGACACCGCTCTTAGAGCGCCCTAGGGATTTTCCTATAGTGCTTGTGCTCTATTTCCACCTTATTGGTACATGTCGTTGTGGTCAAGCATTTCCACATTATATTATTATATTTTCCCTGGACTCGTTACCATCCATGATGGTCTAGTAAATCTAGCAGCTAGCCTGTTACAGGGTTCCAACAGTATATTATTGTTTTTTCCATGATGAGCCTGTTTACTAATCTTCTCCAAGCATGTAATTCATCCATGCTGCGACAGCATACTTTAGATCATTTTCCTCGATATCTGTCCTGAATATCAAAGGAAGCAGCTGAAAGTATTTTCCCATCAAAACATATGTTCCTTTGGAAGTTTTCTTTCGAACACAAAAATGAGTATGTTATTGAGAAACATCCAATATATCCTGATGGAGACTGAACGGAAATATCTCCTCAATTTACTCAGCATCCTTCTTCAACCGTCGGAACCATTACGGGAAACAAACAAATCTTCACCGGTCGGATGAGGAGTAAACGTTGAGCTCGAGTATCTCAAGACTACTCAACTTATAAATCCCGTCGTTTATCACCGCAAAGCCGCATCTCAAATATACCCTCGGCTTTTCGAAGGTGTACCGCGTTCCTGAATCGAGTTCCAGGAACGACAAGACGTTGCCCGAGGATGGCAACACGATTCCTACGAATAATTGATGAAGGCGACGGAGAAAAGTCGAATAGATAATTCAATTCCTGTCGTCTGAATAGGGTCTTGTAAAAGGGGAAAACGTAGGAACGTGCCTCACTTGGAATTAATAATTGAATTTGGGCATAAGAAATATCGAACGGACGTTTCTACATGAGCAAGGTTGGGTGTTTTTATTGGTTCGAGAAATGCTGGTTGGGCGACTGATATATCCCGAAAATGGACACAACGAAGAAAGAAAATATATAAAATGAATAAATAGAAACTGAAAATATACAACTGTGAATCACTAGGGAGAGCTTCTTAGTCCTAAAATTATTCCGATAATTGAAAATCGAATTCCGTCAGAGTATCATTCCTCGAACTAAGCAGGAGCATACAACAAACAACAGGTTTGTAGTCGCCCCATCTGCCTGTGAACGAGGTAACCAACTGCATATCCGAAATTTGCCCGATTCCTCGTATAAGGAAAGAAAACATTAGTTTCCTCAGTTGGACTAGTACTTACACTAATTAACAATGAAATTTATACAAAAATATGGACCTTAATCAAAAGCTATTATTAATTGGCAACCAGTTAGTTTCAAGTACAGGTATCTAGCAGGTACAAATTGTTGGTACTACTGATTCGACTAATTTTAGTGAATGAATCAAAGAGTTTTTGTATAGAAGTATATAATTATGAATTCTTATTGCAAAGCGCTTTCAACTTTCGTCATCATCAGTGATCTAATTGAAAAGAAAGTTTTTTGTAAAAGTATTTTTTTTAATTTTGAGGTTATGAATTTAGGAATAATTATTGATGATTATTCACTTATCAGGAAAGAGGAAGTTAATATCTATCACAATGGTGTGATAATACCTGTACCTGGATTTGGTAAATTGTCAAAAATGTTCGTTGACCCGTTTCTACCGTATTCTGCCACAGCTGATTCGTCTATTTGGCCTAGTCTGCAGCTTCTTTCATGCTCCTTCAGTCTTTTTTCCATGGGTCTTCCCACAAGTGTACGGTATGCGATAAACGATACGATAGTGGATCACTTTTATCTTCAGCAAGCTCAGCAGGCTGAGGCTTTGTTGTACCTTTTGATGATGTGTTTCCTTAAAAGTTTTCCAATTCTGTCTGTGACCCTAGATATATAAGGTAGATTCGCACGTGCAGTCATTTAAGCATTCTCATCGTTTTGAGCCGTAGAACTCTTCAGTTCCATGGCTTTGATGATCTCGGATATTTGCATCCATTCGACCTCAAGGTCACTTGAAGACGTAACAGCTCTTTCTCTAGACGCTGTGGATCTCATATTCATCCAGCTCGTTCCGTTAGAGTGAAGATGACTCCTCTCTTTTGACTAGGATGGTGATTAGATAGTGCATGGAGGTACCTATCCGAGTGAGTGGGTTTTCGGTACTCTTCGTGGGTTAGTCTCAGAATGGCTGAAGACAAAAGGGTTCCAGGTGTTTATCGCATACCGCGCACTTGTGGAAAGGTATATACATCGGAACCACCAAAAGATCCATGGAAAAAGACTGAAAGTGCATGAGAAAACTGCAGACTAAGCTAAAGGGACAGGTCAGCTGTGGCAGTAGACGCACTCAGTGAAGGAACCCACAGGATTCTCTTTGAAAAGACGTAACTCATTGCCCCCAACCAGGGATATCATAGCTGATCTGTATGGGAGGCAATAAAAATCCACAAACACACGGATAATTTTAACAGAAAAGAAGAAGCTGTGAAGCTCAATCGAATATGGAATCCCATTCTAAGAAGTCCAAGAATAACAAACAGCATGACAGTAGGTAGAAAACGACCAACGAACGTTATTGACAATTCACCAAATCCAGGTATTATTACAACAAACTACATGAATCAACATAAACACGCGTCACGTAATATACCTAGGCCAGGTAGAGGTATTAGCACACTAACAAACTACCTGAGGAATCAACATAAATACGCGTTATGCATCCGTAATATACAGTAATCGCGGATATATTAATTCAAGATTCATAAAACCCTGAGGAAGCTAGCCATTCACTCCAGCGAAACGTCAGCAAGAAATTCCAAAAATCCACGGCTTTCAAAACCGGAAAAAAGTGATACTGAAAACTTAGAAAAAAGTATCCAACTTCCAAAATCGCTTGTGAGTGGAGATGTATACATCCTCTTTCATGAAAACGAGGAAACGAGTTCACACCTTTGAGTGTTCTGAAATGTTATTCTTGTACAACTGTCATTGAAAGTGACATTTTTAATAGTTTTCAAGAGTATTAAAAGATGATGTATACAAAGTAGCGTGTTAAAAATATTTTTAAAAAAGTATAAAAAGTATTTTTAACACGATTTTTTTCGACCAAATAGCAATATTATTATTTATGAATATCAATATGAAAAGTATAATTGAAACAACTGCTGATATTGATACTATGCGATGTTGAAGAGTCTTGTAATCTGTTGACAATTTCATGGCCATTAACATTTAATTCTTGAAGTGAAGAGGACGATGCTGTATCGCTGGAGCTAGCTGTTGAGATTATTCTTTCAGCAATAACATTTTTATAAGAAATAGATTGATCGATGTAACCCTCAGCTACTGTTGTAAACTTCCATCCTCCGCACTTCTTGATATCCGTTATATTTGCTCCTGATTCTGCTGGCAAGGGAGCAGAAGACCTTCTGAAACAGTGACCTGAATATTCCTTTGGTTCCGGGATATTCTGAAACTCAGCAATGGTAGAGGGTATTTTCCCAAAAGTGTTTATACCAACTGGGCATTGTAATTATAATATCAGTATTCCAGAAAAAAAAAACTTTTATGAATGATAACAGAAGGTCGTAATGCAACGTATTTATTAAAATAGTCAATGCTTATTCCAACAATTAGAACAATCAATGACTTATCTATTGATTCAATGTCTTCTATTAATAAATGGCACAGCTCTTCACGCCGGCAGGCTCCATATATTCCGAAAATAGTAGCAACTTTTATCATCAAATATTTTTCATGTGACGCTTCATTTATAAACCTCTGAACTTGTTCAAACGTAAGAGTTTTTGATTTTTTTGGGCCTAAAACTTTCATTTTTCCGCTTTAAGAATGCTATTACCTTGCAATATTTGCTTATATTAACACCATTTTTAACGAGCGCACTCGACTTCATTATTGAAAACTTGATCCACAAAGTTGACGAGTTCCATATTTTTGATTTCTCTTCCAGATTGGCTAAGAAGACGGTTTCCTTCGACGTTTTTGAGTCTACACCAGCTAAGAAAATTGAAATATGCAATGTCGTACTGCTGAGCCGATTTTTTCGGTAACAATTCAATTGAAGCTCTTTTTGCAGCCTCTGTTTTTCATTATGCAAGACATTGAAAATCAGCAAGAACTTCAAATGTGACTTTAAAGAAACCGCTTGGGTTGTAAATAATATTTTTTTTTGCTAATCAGGAGATTCGGCGCGTCACTTGACAGGGCCACTTCACAGCAAATGCGATAACATGAAAATAGTTAACTGACAAGAGATGTCAAAATGTGTTTTTATAGAAATATTGAATTTATCTACTTTATTGTGAACACAGGACAGTTGTAGAAAAACTTTGTATGATATTTGTGTTAAAAGAAAATTACATTTTGTTCGTGAAAATTGAAACTTACTTTCAACACTCATATCATAAATATCTAGTTTGAAATGTTAATTTCAATGTTATTTATACTACTAATGTTTGAATTGAAAAAACATCATACTTGCAGAAGTTCATTTATTGCCACATTAATTTCATTGGCCAGAACATCAAATTTACGATAGAACTTTAAACCAATAATTCGATACACTTTTTGAACCTGTCAATATGAAACAGACATGATTCGTCAATAGACCACAAACTAACCCATACAGACACAATCGTTTTCTAAATATTTGGACTTGAAAATTTCAAGTCGATTATTTGATAGTCGATGCATGTTGAAGTTATTACGAATATTTTGCATTTTTCACAAGAATGCTTTGGAAATAAATTTGACGTTTGTGAGTAGTTTTGGTAATTATATATTTTGTGACAGTTAGACGTTTTGTTGAAGTTTCCGTAAGTAGAAATAGAAAACACTTATTTTGAAAAAATGGATTATTTGAACAATAATGCTCAATTAGCCGATATGCATTTCATTTATGGCCTTGCGGATGGCAATGCGCGCGAAGGAAGACGTATTTACCAGGAGCGATTTCCTAATCGAGTACTGCCTTCAGCTCCAACATTTGCTAGTCTCCACCGTCATTTGGCAGAAACAGGTAGCTTTAAGAGGGCAGCTGATATTATTGGAAGACCACGAGCAGTCCGAACCCCAGAATTGAAAGAAGCTGTTTTGAACGCCTTCGAGGAGAATCCAGAAACAAGCACAAGAGTAATTGCTGAAGCTGTCAATTCTACTCAGTCCACAGTTTGGAGAATTATCCACGATCAACAGTTTTATCCATACCATATTCAAAGGGTACAAGCTCTTTTGCTACGAGACGTTCCTCAACGCATTACTATGTGTCAATGGTTTTTGAGAAAATTGGCTGGAAATCCTCANATTATTCGAGAGTACTTTTGAATCACCCTGTATAGTAGATATATAATAATTGTTTTTCACTTGATGTAACTCCGTTATATACTATTCTGCATATTGTTGTTTTAATATACTTGTATTTGACGTTTCCTACACCATAATTGTATGATCAAAAGGAATAAACAGTATTATTTTTTTTTCACCGTATATTATTATTATTCAAGAAATAATGTCAGATTATTGCTAGTGATGAACAGTATTATTTTTCAATGCGATAAAAAGGTGGGTCTAAAGTGAGTGTATTCAAGCCCGTGAGGTTTTGTTGTGGCTCACACTGTATCTTCTCAACAATGTCCATTAGCTTATATGGTGAATGATCTTTCAGGCCAGACGGCATACTGTGTAAACATGGTCACTATTAATCAAATTCATCCTTCGTATATATGAAGAATTTTATTATGGTTTACCTTAGTTTGGGCAGCTACCGTTACAGAAACATGGGAAGAGGAATTGAATTCGTTGGTTTTGTACCACAATCTACACCACACCTTCTCTGGTCCCCTGGTTCTTGTCGCTCCAATCACACGGATGATCTTCTGCCCTTTTCTTCGATCATAGAACGCGGAGAAGACGAAAAACTTGTTCCTGAAACAAAAAGCAAACACTGTGACAGAAAATATCCATAACTGTGTTACGGATGTCAAAAAGAGATTTGAGTAGTCGATGATATTATTCTCAATGATGCCTGGTGGCAAAATGTTATGAAACAGGGTTGGTGCAAAATGAAAATAGACTATAGATATACCGTTATTTGGGATAATAAAATATTGAACAGAAATGTTATTGAAAAGTACGAGTGGCGAATATTGGAAAAGTACAAGTTAGATCTGCATGAGATTCGATTAGTGTGTGGGGATTTGTATCCTTCGCTATGTTTTTAATGATGTTGACGAGAAATGTTTGATTAATTTATTGACATCAACACAAAAAAATACAAAATTAGTACACTGAGGTTTATTGAGATTTCAGCGGCACGTTTACCATTGATTCGCTTTTGCGAATAATCCAAACACGTCAATTGGTTAGAGGCTGACGACGCGACGTCCGGAATCACATAATTTGGTGGAGGCTCCGTTATGGTGTGGTATTTCTTTGACCGCATGTACGGATTTCGTGGTCATACACAATGGGTCTGTTACAGCTAAAAAGAACATAATGGAAATCTAGGAGCAACACGTAATACTATTCGCCCCTCATATTGGCGAAAATTTCTTATTGGTGCAAGACAACGCCAGACCCCATGTTGCACAGATAGAAATCACCTCGAAGAGGATGAAATTAACATCAAGACAAAAAGCCAATAAATCCTGTTGGTGTGGGGTGAGGGGCGGTACCCGCAAGGATTTCCCGAAAATCCACCCCTCCACACCCGATCGCATCCAACGCCAGGGTACGGCTGGGGGGCCTAACCGGCCCCCCAGGCCCCCCGAT
Organism: Leptinotarsa decemlineata; assembly: GCF_000500325.1. Taxonomy (NCBI): domain Eukaryota; kingdom Metazoa; phylum Arthropoda; class Insecta; order Coleoptera; family Chrysomelidae; genus Leptinotarsa; species Leptinotarsa decemlineata. Next base: position 26,147 of record NW_019292042.1, read on the forward strand.
GCGGTCGTAACTATGACTCTCTTGTAACTATGTAGTATCTTCAGATACTACAAATCGTTTTTTAGTCCTTCTCTTCTCAAAAACGTTTTCATTGTTCATGATTCCGTGGTAGGAATCACACGTTGAAAGGTAAGAACTCGTTAGTCCTCAGCTCGCACATTAATATGACGCTCCAGTATTATCTGTTCTGTACAAAAACGGCTTCAATGTTATCATTATAGCCGACATATTTTGATTCATAAAATAAATACGGCTAGTGAAATGGCTTTAAGATGGAACTTATCGTTTTGTGAATAAATACTAAATAGCTCAGTGGTGTCTTTTTGCTGTTACTAACAGAATATTATCATTCATATAAGTACCAAAATTATATGTTTAGACAATAATGGGGTTTCATTTGCCAAAACAAAGAAATGTTTTGTATTATAGAAATGAATTAATATTTCCACATAAGTCGCTTATTTTCAACTTTAGGAAGGAAGGTGATATGAACTTTTTCATTGAGAATGTTTTCACGAATCGAAGTGCATGATAAAATGATATTTTATTAAATATTTTGAGAACGCGACTGTCAGTTTTTTTGTTTTCTGCATCAGGAAGGCCATTAAAAATGCTACTAGTTTGCCTATTTAAGCAAATTGGTCGCATCAATAATAACGGAGTTGGCTATACTTCTCCAAGAAATTGCCGCCCCACTTCAATGAATCATGTCATCGTGCATATCGTTCATTGGAACGTCGTGACACACGAACACGTCTGTCGTTATTGTATAAACAAAATCGGGAATCATCGATGAATAACTCTGTCAGCCTCTAACCAATTGAAGTGTTCCTTGGCAAAACATAGTCTCTCCTTTAGATGGTCTGCAGTTAATAGACGACACCGGGCAGCAATGTTGTATTCCTTGAGTCGCTGGCGAACAGTTTCCGTAACGATTTGTATAGCATGCACGTGTAGATTTTGATGTGTAACAAACCGTTGTCGAAGTGCAAAAATTCTCAAATATCGACCCTGAATAGGGGTAGTGACCCGTTTTCGTCCTTGTCCTGGTCTGCGAGCATGATCGCTCGTTTCACGGAATCGTTGCAAGATCCGTGTGATGGATGTGTGGGACACATTGAATCGACGACCAATTTGTCGGTAACTCCAGCTTCCTTTTAGAAGTATTAGTGGTTGGGTACATTTATGACAAGTTGAATTACGTGATTGACGCTTCATAATAAACACAATTAAGATTCCTTTACCAGTTAGCAGTAACCAAATAAGTACACGTCTTAAACTTGTTCAGATTTGCAACTCAATAGGTAAATGAAAACCAAAGCACTGAACCACATTTGAAACATATGGCATTCACAGATGGTGTATATCTACAGACCATTTCGGAATATTACTCTTCGTCAGTGTAGGACGGATCTAATACATATAGCAGTCTGTCTGGTACTTCACTAATTTCATCAAGGGTTGACTGGATAGAATTTGTTTCAACTACAGTTCATCTAGTGAAGAAAGCTCCAAGCCAGGAATAGCATTTCCAAAAATTTCGTAAATGTTGACAAAGACTGATTGGGGTTAATTCGTCCTTGAAGGTGAGTCAGATGGAGTGTGATACATTTGGCTTCTTAAGTGTCCCCACAAAAATCCAGCCGCTTCGAAGGCTTTCGATAAATTATTCATAAAATGTTGTTAGTAGGAGCAGAGGAGCAGTCTTCTAGATATGCCATTTCACCTTCAATATATACAGGACTACTCCCTACGATATTTGTCAGACTTGGATCAGTAGTATTTTCAGTTTTACCAGTTTCATATCAAGTGTTTTATTACCAGTAATGATAATTTAATCAATGGATGTGATTTATTCAAAAGCAGGAAAAATCATGGATGAAACACACAAAAATTAAATAAACAGCAGACACGTGTTTCTAGCTTTTTAGCTTTCATCAGCTAAATCATGGAATAGCCAAGTACAAGGTTAGGCACCACTTTGCAGAAACAAGACAAATGTACGTTGTCATTAATAGAAGCCAGTACAGATACGATGTTTGAATTTCAAACATCGTATCTGTATTTATAAAAATGAAATCCCCGTATATATATATAGTCTTCGCAAAAAATCGGTCATATGACGGTTTTCTAAGATATTTTCTGAATAATGACGTTTTTAATGAGATGATCATATATTTGACTGTCATCTTGGTGACGTTTTTCATGGGATATCATATATACATGTTTTTCATGATTGAAATATTGAGTAAAACATTGAACATCACAAATGTGTTTCATATTATATCCTTCTCTGTAAGCTGATGAGAAAACGTCTTTTCTCAATGAATGAAAATATTAGAAAAAGTATGTTTCATTTCCTTATCATCACAAACAGAAAATAAACAAATATTTGAAAATTAAAGTTATCAGTAATTCAAACTGATGTTATTTTGACTATAAATTATTCATTTTGCACACCTCATTTTTCAGAAATCCCCAAAAATAAAACTCTAGAGGTGTCATGTTTGGTGAACGAGAAGGCCACCCAACAGGGCCTTTTGTAGCAATTCATCTGTTTCCAAAACACTGAAATTATATGCTTGTGTTCCATCCTGCTGAAAATAGATCATCTGACGAGCCTCCAGATCAAGATCTACGAAAAACTCTTTCAATACTCTAATCAATAAATAAATGTAACGGAGTCCGTTCAAAGAACCAAGGTAAGATAATTCTGCCTCTAAATAGACCACACTGAACATTAATATTAAATCCTCTTTGCGGATTGTGGGGATGGAGAAGAAATGAATTTTGTCTAGTCCAATAATGGAAATTCTTTCTATTATACATCCCACAATTTGGAAAATCAGCCTCATCCATCCATATAATATTTGTTTGGAAGTTGGGATCTTGTCTGCATTTCATTCATAAACCACCGACACCAGGTTCTAGTGTTTGCACTGGTCTTAACATATAAGGAGAAATCTTATGTTTCTTCAGAAATCGTTAAAAACAGGTGGTGAGTGGCGGGGGATCACTGTCTCTCTCTTACGGGTGTTTGACAGTCCCCCGGTGCAGACCACACGGCACTCACCCAGTAAAGTTATCGGTCAACCACCCAATCCCGCACTTGCGGGTAACAGGCGTTGGCCGGTTTCAAGCTAGATGTGTGGGAGAGGTATCTCGCAAGAGCCCTCGGCGGTTACTCATCAAACGCTGGAAAGGTAACTTTCCTAACATGAGTGCCCCTCGGGGTAACGTAAGGGTATGCGGTGCAGACCACACGGCGTACACCCAAAAGTTGTTGATGAACCGCCCTATCCCGCACCTACACGGATGTAAGGAAGCAATTCCGGGTTCGGTGAGCGGGAGGAAGCCCTGCGAAATCCTGTTGGTGTGGGGTGAGGGGCGGTACCCGCAAGGATTTCCCGAAAATCCACCCCTCCACACCCGATCGCATCCAACGCCAGGGTGCGTCTGGGGGGCCTAAC
>NW_019292042.1:30405-83324 GCF_000500325.1 Leptinotarsa decemlineata
TATATATATATATATATATATATATATATATATATATATATATATATATATATATATATATATATATATATATATATATATATATAATGTTGATATCAGATGGGGAATGCAAAAAGACCAATTGTTTCGATACTTCATGAAATATGAAATATTCCACAAATTATGTATTTATGAACTATGATTTACGTATTTATTTATGTATTTATGAAAGCCTTTGTTCTGGAATGTTATATATGATTTCTTAAGCTTTGAATATTTGGTAATATACCAAATATCATGAATATATCTTTCATTAGAGATTTCATTTCAAGCTGATGAGAATGCGTATTTCTGAAGCAATGAGAATACTGTATTTCTACTAAACGTTATATTAGAGATTTCATTTCGAGCTGATGAAAATGCGTATTTCTGAAGATATCTGGCGCCTCATTCATAAACCTCTGTACTTGTTCAAACGTAAGAGTTTTTGATTTTTTGGGCCTATAACTTTCATTTTTCCGCTTTGAGAGTGCAATCACCTTGAAATATTTGCTGGTATTAATAACATTTTTAAAGAGCGCACTCGACTTTATTATTGAAAACTTGCTCTACAAAGTTGACGAGTTAATTTTTTTTATTTCTCTTCTAGATAGCCCAACAAGACGGTTTCGCTTTAAATGTGACTTTTAAATAAAGCGCGTGAGCTGTAGACAATATTTGTTGGTAACCAGGTGGTTCGGCGTCACCTGACACGGCCACTTCACAGCAAATGCGATAACATGAAAATAACAAAAGTCGAAAGCGCTTTGCAAGAATTTTAAAAATTATACACTTTAATACAAAAAACCTCTTCGATTCATTAATGAAAATAGTTAATTGACAAGAGATGTCAAAATGTGTTTTATAGGAATATCAAATTCGTTTATTTTGTTATGAAAGCAAGACAGTTGTACACAAAACTTTGAATGATATTTGTGTTAAAAGTATGTTTTATTTTGTTCGTGAAATCGTCAACTCGCTACGTTCATTTCGCAAACTATTTCACTCACAAAATAAAACCTTACTTTTAACACTCATATCATAAATAGCTTTGTAGTGTACAGAAAAAAATATTCAGTGAGATATGTATGTCCCCAGCCCGAAATATTTTTGTGGCATTGAAGAATGTGACATTGAAGAGTTCAAGTAGATATGTGAAATTGTAGAGGAGATATGTATGGAATAAGCAATTCGCTAAAATCTTTCTGAAGTATTTATCAATAATAAATTGCAGAAAAAACATCAAATTTATTTCTTTACAGTTTCTCACTTATAGACGGATTTCATCAAGAACAACTCTGTAAGAACAAGTTTCGCAAATAATGAACTATTTTTCCTATGAAGTTTGTGATGATTGTAAAAACTACCATTATTATTTTTCCATAAATTTACTCAATAGTTATCATGCAACAATATATATTCATGACACGGCAAGTACCGTTGAGAGTTTCCACCCTTCGCCTTTTTGTTTGCCTAGGGGCGATACTTTTATCTAGAAAAATAAGGTTGCACAGGCAACAGGAAGCGGAATATAAGATGCAAATGAGTTAAAGTCACGAAGAGTGATTTGAGACGCCAGATTTTATCTAAAAGTTGAAAAAGATTCAGCATATTAACACTTTGAATGGATGGTGAGGAATTATGTTGAAAATATCGCATTATTCGAGAAGTTTCTACAGATGCTGATGAGTTTTATTTGACCTCAGTAATGCTATTGAAAAAATTCTTTGGATATTTTGCGAACTATTTGATTATGGAAATAGGAAAATAAAACTTTATCCAGGATAATAATTGGACAATTTCAACAGTATGGAGTCTACTCAAAACTTAACTGGTACTTCAAACTATTCTACAGTGCGTTTTATACAACAGTAATTAAAGAACCTGATTTGTTATAATTATCAATTCTTATTATTATCAGATAGATATTCCAACTACTGCCATTACTTTCTCAAAATATATCCCACCATCTAGGATTAATTAATATTAAATGATCATGTTTGAAAAATCGAGTTGAGACCTGTAGATGACTGGATCTTATCCTCTACAAACATATACACGTATCTATAAGTAGACATATTGAGGTTGAAAATGGCTTCTCAGATAAATAGATAAATTTGATGTTAACTTTGGGACGCCGCAAGGGAGTATTCTGGGCCCATCGCTTTTCCTGCTATACATGAATGATCTGCCATTATATGGCTCAGGAATTGAAATGTCGTAATAATGTTGAAGCCCCGTACATAAGTGAACAGAAGTAAATTCACTCCCGTCGGCTTCTTTCATGTTTCGTGTCGAGATTTTATTTTTTGCTGGCATATGGCGGGGCACCTCTGCACGAGGTTCGATCAAAAAATATGCGACCATGATCTGACTTCATCATTGCTACGAGGAGCTCCCAAAAAATGTCTCATATGATTGTGAACTGTTCAGGAATTGATAAAAAATAAGACAAGGTGGTGAAATGAACGTATATTTTATATAGTAAGAGTATATAATTGAGGACGAAAACTTATGGTAATATATTTCAAAGGTTTTTTAGAATGATGAGTTTTTGATTTTTTTTAACGTTTTTTTCCAAATTTCCATTGGCAAATTTCAAAATATAATGAATTCTTGTCCTTGTGAAAAGAAAAAATAAATAATTCAAAGAAAAATTATCACAAGGATGAGAAATATTGATTTTTGAAAACATTGTTTTGAGCTGGTTGCTTATACAATCAGTGGCACATAAATTGTTGAAATGATTAAGAAATTCTGTCTCTAGATGAATGATACATTGTAAAAATGAATCTGGAGGCATATATAAACTTCCAAACTGTTTGGCTACTGTATTACTATATACCTTGAAATAATTATATACATTTGTTTCATTTTGTGTGGTACTAGCTGCCGTGTCGAAATTTGAACATTTTCTCAAAAGATATCCACGAACATAGCCCAAGCTGTTGCCTTCTGGAGTGGCTAGGGTTCTATAATCATTTGTCTCTACTCTGAAAGGTTTATAGGGATTTTTTGGAACTTCCACAAGAATCCTCATTCTATTTATGTCTGCATCTGTTATACTAGATAGAATCTCTTCTAGACAGTAAGTTCCTTCTGCCTGTGTGAAATACTGAAGAGTAAATGTGTTTTTGAAAGCTCTGGTAATTTGAATAGGCATTTCTGGCATTTCCACAAGTATTTCTAAATTGACCAAAATAATTTTCCACACAGTCCTGATTTATATTCCTCGTCAATATAAAGGAGTGTCCTTCACTATGTAGGTTTCCCCAAAGTCGCAGAAATGCCGAAATTGTTATCTGCCACCCCTCAATGAATCTCATTTATCCAGTCGTGTTTTTTCCTTTTTTTGATATTACAGTTATTTTGCTAAAAAATTATAAAACAACGATAAAAATAAAAACAACAATAAACATTAATTGGCGCTCCGGGGCGACTTCATTGATTCCAGTGGCGCATTTGCTGCCATATTTTTCATCAAAAAAATAGTAGGAAATATTCATTCCTCCAAATGAACCAGAACACGATATGTTTCATTAGAGGAGAAAGTAATACAAATCATGAAATTATGAAACAACAAAAAATAATTGGCACACGGGGCGACTTTATTGATTCCAATAGCTCATTTTCTTTTTTAGCTGCAGGAAAACCCAGAAAATCCTGCAGTACCACATCATCTGAAGATCTTGATCTGCAATGTCCTCTATTTCATAAAACAAAATGTAGGGTATCTTGAGAAGCTCCGAATAAATTCAAGACATCGGCAGAACAATTAGTCATACGACTATCGTCAAACTTAAACCAGTCCGTTTCATCTTTGACCAATGTGTAATGATGACCAGATTCAACGACAGAACCACAGTGAACAATGACTGCCTCAGGTATACTTGTTTTCTTATAACAGTCAGTTAGTTTGGCGCATGTTTGGCAATACAGTCGATCATCACTCGTTAAAAGTTCCATTTTCATTTATTTAAACATTTATTTAAAAATAAATGTTATTTTTGGAATTGCATTCTATCTTCTTATAAAAATGGTCTCGTGCCATTTTCGTTCAACAAACGGTATTTGAGGTTGAAAATGAAATACATTCGTTTGCTTGTCCCTATGCGGAATCAGCCGTTGAAGTGTAGAAGATATATTTTGTGGGCTAGACACGTCTGTTGAAATCTGTTCCTAAAACGAGTACTAATTTCATTGCTGTCCACATGAACAATTTTGACACTTTTATAGCTAGATACGTGAATTTATTCACATCATAAATTTTTTTTTAAAAAAACCTAAGTAAATTTTACAATTACCGAATGAGCAGACATGCATTACTTGTATGTGCTTACTGACGAGAATGCATATAAAGCCGGGCGACTAAATCACGAGCGATTCCCAAATAGAATTATTCCTGATGTTCGAACGTTTTTAACCACCATGACATTTGGAGCCAAATCACCTCTCGAAAGAAGCACATCGGACTGCAAGAACTCCAGAAATTGAGATAGTTGTTTTGAACTCAGTTGACTAAAATCCTGAAGTGAGCACGAAGCAAGTTGCCAGTGAGATGAATATCGCTAATATCCTAGTGTGGATTATTCATTAAATCCCTATCACATTCAACGGGTTCAGACACTTTTTTCTCGGGACTTTCCCCTACGAGTGTATTTATGACAATTGTTTGTCCAAATAGTTACCGAAAATACTTCATTTGGCGAATACTCGCGAAAACTGAAAACAAAACTCTCATTATCACTGGATGGGTCGTGGGGAACAGAGTCATGGCCAGCTAGATCACTAGATTTAACCCGTCTTGATCATTTTCTTTGAGGACATCTCAAGTTGGTGTACCAATGCAAACTGAGGAAGAATTGCGAAACCGCATAACACTTTTCTGTGAAGCAATAAAAAATACTACAGGAATTTTTCAATGAGAAGGAGAGCAGGAAGCGGTCATTTTGAACAGTTGATTTGATTTTGGTATTTTTTGTTCAAAATAGTTTCAATAATGTTTTTTCATATGTACTCAATATGAAAACTGAATGATTCATAAATAGTACAAAGTTAAAAATTGTAATTGATTACAATTGTGAAATTGAGAATGAGAGAAAAATATCTATTGAATTTTATTTTCTACCATTTTAATGAGAAGATAGAGAGTGAAAAAAGGGAATTGAAACTTTCTATGTTCTTACTACTTTTATTTGTAACTAACGTTAGTGCAGTTTCGTCCTATAAGGACATTTTCAAATTTATACATTAAACTAACTTAGTTAGTTTAACGTATAAGTTGAGTTAGTTAGTTTAATCTAATGTATGAGTTAAGTTAGTTAGTTACTTCAATGTATACGTTTGAAAATGTGATTATACGACGAAACTGCAGTAACGTTAGTTACAAATAAAAGTGGTAAAAAACATAGAAAGTTTCAATTCTCTTTTCTTCATTCTGATTTCCTACAACGTAGTAACGGCTACATTTATCAATTTATCAAGATAGAGAGTAGTTACAAAAATCATTTTTTTTTGAAAAAGGACGGTGACGTATCATGATTTTGATTTAAAAACATATGGCAGGGGTGTTAATAGGGACGCCACTGATGAACATTAGGAAAACCTTCAAATTATCCAAGGATTATGACCTTCCAGGATTAGCAATGAATTACGAAACACCCTGTAAATTATATTCGTTTAAAAAATCGTTTTTCAAGTTGAGTCTGGATATTATATTATTCAATGATAGGTAATTCATATGTCGCAATCTTAGAGTCATCTATATTATAAGTAAGTAATATTACAAAAAATAGCGTTTTGTATGATTGTAACGAATGAACTCAAAAACCAGTCGACCAGTTTTGAAAATCTTTCATTTATAGGAAGTTACATTTACAGCTAGTAATATATTTTATAAAAAACATTTCCTCACAAAAATGTCAAAAACGTAATTAAGGTACCAAAAACTTTATGAAAGTCAATTATTTGGCGTATGCGCCGGGAGGGCAGCCAATATAAATGACTCGCCAAGAATAAAACAATAAAAATTGAATTGAAAAGGGTATATTTTCAGGGGAGGTTGATTTTTGGAAAGCTGAATTATACGAAGAAAAACTTTTAGTGTCCGACCGAAACTGGTTTTTACGACCGAAACCGAAACCAAAACGAATTTCGGCAACGGTCTCAGTTTCGGCCGAAACCGAAACTTCCTTACAAGGATTGTGCTTTGGGGAAAAAATAAAGAAAACGTTATTATATTCAGTCAGTCCTTACTGTTTTATCTTTAAATCACAACGTTATGGAGTCTTCGACATTATAATCAACATAACAAACCCTTATTTAAGAAAAAATATTAATTGCACCTTGAAAATACTCAAAATAGGTGAGGTGTTTATTTGAGTACGTGTAGATCCTTCTTTTGAATATTATTGATAGTTTTTCAAAAATATTAAACATAAAATTACTTATTTAAGTTGTTACCTAATATCACAATAGGTACTTAATATTTATATAATAAACAAAGTAAATCACAAAGTAAATCACAAGTCATGACATGATTAGGCACGTGGACTCGGCAAAATGTCTTCGTCGCTTGTATGAAATTCAACGCGCCGAACATGACCGATCACAACACGGGAACTCCCGAACGCAGTTTCGGTAGGTTTGCCGCCGAAACTAAACCGAAACATGTTTTTTTTGCCGAAACTCGACCGAAATCGAACTTTCGGTCGGACACTAAAAATGTTTCTCTATTCTGTTTGTTTTCCAATCATTCATAGTGGAATTGAATCAGATATCACTCACACGATTCTTATATAATCTAGTGAATGAAAGAGATGAAATTTAACTTAGGTACATGAAATACTATCTTTCTCGCTGGTAGACATCCGATGTTCCGAAAGTAAGCTAAATAAGTTACTGGGGACTGATATTTGCGAACAGGACCTAAACAACTTCTACTGTCTAGGAAAAATTGAAAACTCTCTAGGAAAGGTTGAATATCTTGCTGAGCTAAGAAAAAAGTATTCTCCAAAATAAAAAATCTTAAAGTGAGCGGCATGAGCATCGCTCACGATTTGACTCAAGATCAACGAGCAGATTTCAAGATTCTAAAAAGACATCTTGCCCAGCATAAAAAAGAACCGGATACTTATATTAGAGGATATCGATTGTTCGTGGGCTCAAAGCAGTATTCGGTGAGCTCCATCATTGAACTTGATATGCAAGTATCCAAGAAATGCAGTGTCCCTTCTATTCCTGCTTAACCGCTTATTAAATCTCCTAAGGCTTCCTCCGAAGAAAGAGAATAACTTCCATTGCAAGGGATTCCAGCACAGAATCGGCGCCCCTCTGAATCTAAAACGAAGCCAACAGGAGCAATCAAAATAGTAGTATCAAAACCAACGAAAAAAACCCATATTAATCCAATAATCACTAGTGATAACCAGTTGACGAGTTTCGTAGTCATTCTTCGAGAGAGTATGTTTTTGTTTTTTCAGAATCTGATTATATTTTGTAATATTTGATTATAAGATGATCAATAGCCTGAAATTCGCTCACCTCGATGTGAGGTCCAGATTCACTGAATTTGATTTGCCTAAAGAATTTATCACAACAAATAATATAGATAAGTATATTTGCATTGTCCGAAACATGTATTAGTTCACACATTGATTCAAGTTCAGAAGGAATGCAAAAGTATTTTCTATTTAGTGCTGATAGTCATTTTCCGGCCATTTTCCGGCGATGGGTTTTCGATGGTACATTTTATAAAATCGTATGAGAATTGCCCCAATGTTGCAAGCACATGTTGAAAAATATCACATGAATTCGAACACAACTACGGATATGGCAGGATGTAACAGCGCCGACTTATCGCATTTATAGAAGATATTGAATCACCTCTTCAATATAGTTCTCACTCGATGCATTAGCGAACTCGGCTCGTGGAAAAGAAAATCTATGTTTCATCTGTGCCGACAGCAGTCATCGATCAAGTGAATGCGTTGTGAATAGGAAACATCTGAAATATAAATGCATCGGTAAGAATGGGCATATCGCAAAAGCGAGTAACAGAATCGTTTTGAAAGAAGGAGCTTGTGTGCTACATTCCGGAAGGAAACCAAAATTAAAACGTATAAAAAAGAATTTGCACTGTTGAAGGATTATTCTGGAATGAATTTTGCACTGCACGGAAATATGTGTAATGTATTTTGCCTTTTTTTCGGATATTCAAACTATCACAACTTGAAAAATAAACAGAACTGAATCAATAGAGAATCTGCTGAAGTGTACTGAAGAACGGATTGGAAATATTACCCTGAAAAGTTACTGTGTTATAAAAACCACCAAAGAGTCTGAACAGTTAATGACTTTCTGTATTCTCAAAGTTTGCTACACATTGAATAATCTATGGAAAAAATCAATTCATATACTAAACTTCTTCCAGAAGATTTGGAATATCGGTAAGTGAACCCTCTCCGTTCTCAAAACCAAAAATAATTCATTTGTAAAAGCATCTAAGATAACCAGAGGTATGTATCTGTCCTTTGACATGATGATATAGCTTTATATTTTTCCGATTGTTGAAGAACATCTGTCGGAAACAGCAGCTAAGATCAAAACGCGTAATAACATCCTCCAGAAACTATCCGGTACCACTTGAGGAGGAGCTTTCACACTGAGATCTTTAGCCCTGGGATAGGTATATTCAGCAGCTCATGCTAGCCTGGTTGATGTCCAGCTCAACCACACAATGCGGCTTATTGAAGGTACGATTATACCAACGCCTACTTTCTGGTTCCCCACGCTTAGCCACATAGCCCCTTTCCACCTCCGTAGGGAGCACGCTCTTATCAAGGAATTCAAGAAGATCAATAATAATCCTCAACTACCGAACCACTCCGATACCCTCGCCCTCGAAAGAAACCGCTTTCGTTTCAGGCATCCCCCTCTCAGAACTGGAAAGTCTCTGCATTATGCCGGTTTTGACATAACTACTCGCTGGCGGGAAGAATGGGAGGTCAATGCTCCACTAGCCTACCACAACATGCCTTACATATCCAGCAAACCACATGGATTCGACCTTTCGCAAAACATGGTCAACCCTAAATAGAATCAGAAGCAAATGCGGAAGATGCACTGACTCACTTTTGAAATGGGTTGAAAACTTTTCCCCCAGGTGCGACTGTGCAAACAATCAGCCACACTGAGGGTACCCGTAACCCCTCTAACTTCTGGACAGCGACTAAAGATGCAATTGAATATATACGTGACTTAGATGTTTGTTTGTAATCTTGATTTCCTGTATCTTTTTGTGCTTTAATACAATTGTATTTGTTATGTTAACTTTTGTGATGTGAATAAGCCATACGCTAACTGAATACATTTTCCGATTGTGGAAGGGTAAATGTCTAAAACCTGCACTAATCACTGACTACTCCACAGATATTCTTGTTAAAGAACGTCTGTAATCTAATTTTGGTTGGTTTTGTTTAATACATTTTTGGGAAGTTCCATAACTTTTCCAGAGCTTTGAAATCGTTAGGTGAGCAAATAAGTTCTATTTATTTTCTGATTGATTCGGCCGTTACTTGATGAAGATCATTAAAGGTTCTCGATCTGAGGTCGATAAGGTTAAAATTGGATATTTGTTATGATCTGCCACAAAGCTTGCAACCATGATGATAGTTGAAATTCGGCAAGCGATTCAAGACGTGATATCTCATTCAACGGAACTAGTCATCTACTCCATGGACGAGTAGAAAAAAAAAAGAAAGAAGATAACCTGAAGCTGGTGCTGCTTCAGTAATGGGAATCATGAAGACGAGGCAACACTAGTTTACAAGCTGGGCATACCAATAGTACATATCAGTGATGATATTGTTGAGACAACTGTCGTCACCACCTGGAAGAATAATGTAAACGATGCAAGCTTTGTGTTTTTTGAAAAAGCCACTTAACAAGTAGATGAGGAGTATCCCTTTGAATCCTCGCCCGAATACCTATTGGAGGCAATGCTTTTTCTCCAAATTACCTGAGATTATTCCTATTCCGAATCAAGAAGCCTGTGTGATGAATGTTCGTTAATAATGTAGTAGCTAGACATGAATTACCTTCAGAACTATATTCCATATAATTTACTTATATTACTAAAGGTGGCAAGATGATGTGGCAGAAATTGATGCCAGCATTAAAAAAAAATCTGTCTGTTTAGAATCTGTTTTTCCGTTAACCAGCTGTCGCACCCCTACGAACAACAGCCCTCAGAAGTCGAAACTTGTGCGAGCTAAGGATTAACGAGGTCTTACCTTTTAACGTGTGATTTCTAACACGGGTTGGACGATAGCAAGTGAAGATCGATCGTTCAGACCAGGGCTTGAACCACCGACCAACACGGCAGTCAATTCGAGTGAGTGAACAAAGCACCCACGCCGAACCGCTTGGTTACCGACTGAAGAATCAAGGGAAAACGTAATATCAATATTTACTGATGAATGCTCATTGCGGATTTCATCAAGTAACAATCTTTTTTCATCGAAGTAGAAAGAAAATGGAGCCATCCCTAGATCCAATATTTTTTCCATTTAGTAACATCACCCAGAGAATGTACACCAATTTCCTGAAAGACATCATAGGGGGTTGCTAGAAAAAATACTACTATAGATAACTAACGACCGGATTGAAAGTAGTTAGACATATTTACACTATTTCAACGAGGATGAAATATAATTATATAACAATAGTTACAGGTCCTTTTTTGTGTCAAAGGAGGAATACTCGGTGTATCAAATCTACCTACTTGTAGGGAGCGAGCCACTGATCACCGATGTGAAAATACTCGCTCCGAACAACGAACAATCCTTCTAATTGGTACTTCGAAGGAGTAACTTGAAGATAGGCAACCAGCAAGATGTTCAAAACCACATTCCGATAAATCATATATTGGTGTTAAGTTATCGATTCCCGAGCGTCGAACTGTTTCCGAAAAGCGTGAAATAAGAACTAATATTATCGAATGTGAGCGAAGCAGCAAGACATTTCACTTATCATGGCGCCTTGAGAATAAGCTGAAAATTTTCGACGGTTCTTGATTGGAGTATATGAATGAGTTCATCGAAGTGCAGATATGGGATTAGTTCGAATATGAGTTCCAGAAGCACAGCAAGCGATGAAGTGATACTGATATGAATTATAATTGTAATTGTAATTGTTGGAAGATTGCTCGCATTCAGCTTATTCCCAAAAAGCAAAAAGGACAAGAAAAATCTTCCAATTAACTATAGACCAGTCGCTTTGCTATCGGTGATATCGAAAATCATGGAGAAAGCTGCGAACCATATCTTCAAATATTTAGAAGGCTTTAACGTTTTGAGCGATCATTAATATGGTTTTCGGAAACAAAGATCAACAGGCGTCTGTTTTCTCCAAAAAGATAAATGTCTCCGAACTGGATATAATCATGTCAGGAGAGACAATTCCACTTTCTGCTTTGATAAGTTTGTGGGGGGTTAAAATTGACACCAATATATCTTCTCTGCTGCTTCTCAAAAGCTTGGATTACTGTTCCGAACCAGAAAACAGTACACACCCTAGCAATTTTTGATGCTTTATAAAGCTTAGATCAGACCTTCTCTGGAGTATTGTTCTCATGTACGGAGCTCCGCCCCTAAACATACCCTGAAGCTGCTGGGTTCCATCCAGAAACGAGCCATCTGCCTGATGGGAGACGCAAACATTACTTGCAACCTTGATAGTCTAGAACATTGAAGAAGGGTTGGTGATTCGTTTTTCTTCTATAGATACTTTCACGGGAAGTGTTAAAGTGACTTGGCACATTTGAATTCACCAAGAGCGGTACATATCAAAAATACGCGACGGACTGTGGCTGCTAATCGTTTTGCGGTTCAACTCAGTACATCTAGAGCTTCACTGTTTAAGAACTGTTTCATTTCGAGAACTGCGTTTATGTGGAATAAACTTCCTGAGAACGTTTTTCTATATGGATTCAATCTCCAGCGATTAAAATCCAATGTGAATCGCTACTTTCGCACAGGCACCGCTATTAGAGCGCCTTGATGATTACTTCAACACCACTTCAGTTTCTCACAATGGAGAAGTATATTCCATCTGTAGAACACATCAACTTGATTGGTGAAATGCGCATTGAGAAGAGTGTTGGAGTTCTGGTGTTTGGGGAAAGTGCTTGTTCAAAAACAAAATTCAATACTTGCTGAATATTTCATAGAGACCACAGTGAAATAGTGAAACTCAATACGCCATAAATCGAAACATATATTTAAAATACTAATCAACGATCAATTAAATTCAAATGGTCTATTCATCGATGAACAAGGATAAACCACGGTTAATTTGATGGGGTTCGAGTTTCCGTTCCATTTTCTGATGTCGGTAATACGTTACCCCATTATTTTGTCAAATGATACTTAACGTTTAGTTTATGTATTGCATATCTAATGAGTCAAAGGAAGTAAGCATTTATGAGGGTTCTCGTGTACACCTTCCAGCCATAATAATATACCACGATATAATCAGAATGCCATTAAGTTATTGTTTGTCCTCATTTTGTACGCATTTCGGAGTTAGTTTTGAAGAGTGAAACATTTTTTTCTTTGAGAACTTTTTCGAAATCTTCACCTAATTTGATAACAATTTTTCTGGAGAACAGTTTGTCTTCAGTTTGTTCTATATCAATCAATATCTCTTATGGTTATTCAGAGAAGATTTTGGAAATACCCAATAAACTGTGGAAGAATGAGTAGAATGAACCAAACAAAACTGTTTATTAATTCAACTATCTTACATCAACAACTATCACCTAGCTACTAAACAAATTGTATATCAACGCAGTTGACAAAGCTCACAAAATATAATAGAAGACGTATAGAAAACTTTTCATGCTTAAGAATAAAACATATGAGTGTTTTTGAACATTGTGAATCCGTTGAAACCAAATCTCTGAAAACACAGCATTCAGCATCCAACACCAGATATCGAAACAACTCACTTTTCTTTATTCACTTTGTACTTCCACCATTTGTTATGGAATTGAAACACTATAATGGTGAATTTTTCGAGGTTTCCGGTTGAAAACAGTTCAACTCCTCATCAGTACCTTCTTCAAAATTATGACATCATAGGAGCAGTTTTGCTCTTGTCACAATGGCCTGAACGAACTGTTCTTTTAGATGATTTGATTCGTAGAAACATTCATACTGTTAGTTGCTTTGCTCCCAATCATAAACAATTTATTTTGATTGGAAAACATTTTTTTTCTAGAGGAGACTAATGCTTAAGGAAAAAAGTGTTGCCATTCGTCAAAAAATATATTCTCCAATGTAAAATGTGAGCTGCGTTTGATGCAGATTTTGATGAGCTTTGATTGTTTTCAAACATTAAAAAAAAATGCAATAAGTTAACGATTATATAGTCAGTTGAGTATTATTTTGGGCTAACAAAAATATGAAACTATATTTGCAATGAGCTGACAAACTTGGCAGAAATCAACATTTATACTAGAAGTAATTTCAATGACAATCAAAACACTGAATTCGTACCAAATAACGCCACTGTTTTGGCCTGTCTTTGGTGTCAATAATGATGCCGATATGCATTATTGGATTCCACTCAAAGAGTTACGTTAAGTTAACCTACGTCCAAAGTGAGCGGGTTCTATTCGACCCTCCACCGCAACCCGCAAGGGTTTATTGTGACTCACGCCTAGTCACATTCTCACAATTATCACATAAATCCAATGAATTTTTTTGGGACCTGAACCCCAAGTTTTACCACAAATCCTTCGACATGTCCATAGGGACTCTGGCTTCGTGTAAAACTCTTTCGAAGTGAGCGTTCCAGGTGAGTTTTTTATCAAGGACAATGCAAAGATATTTCACCCCCACCAGTGAGGGAAAGTGGTGTTACGTCTTCTAATTTTCTCCTCCTGGTGAATAGCATTATCACAGTTTTGCTAGTGTTGACAGACATTTGCTCTCTCAGGCACCAACTGTGAACAACGTCCAACGTGCTGCATAAGCTTGCAGATATACTTTTTTTCTGTCGAGGGCATCAAACAGACTATCCATCAGGAGCGATCACAGAAGGGGGGATAATACCCCACCTCAAGGGCAGCCTCTGGTGACCTCAAAGAGTAGTCCTGACGTTGATAACCTGAACGAAATTGGCATTTATGAATCAAACAGAAACCACAAACCTTGCTTATCCAGGATAAATACGGGCCCTCAAAAAGCGATATATTGTAAAGCTTAGCTCTGACATGAACAGCCTTGTCACAAATACCCAAGTTATTGAATAATATTTCCGAAATATAGAACAACTGAATTTCAGTTAGGGTGACCCACTAACTTCCATACTTCGACTGCACTACTCCATGTATTCCTTCAAAGGGGGCAACCTCCTTTATGAACTCCAAACTCAACAAGAACCTCACGTTCTTGGATAAGCTTGACCCCAGCGCTAAGCAAGGTGGTAGAGCGTGCGTCATTCTGTAAGACTCGAGAACCAGTCCGAAGAACTGAACATGGTGCCGTGTGGACAGTTCGCTTTTCGGCCAAAACACTCGATGGATTTGCATGTCCTGATAGAGGTCGGTTATGTGACGAAATGTTTCAACCTTGGTAAAAAATACCATACGGAAGCGATATTTCTCGACATCTCCAAGGCGTTCGACAGAGTCTGGCACAACCATTTTGTAAGCGAAATGGTTGATTCTGGTTACACGAGTACAATGGCGAGACTAATCGATTCGTTCTAACCAACAGACGATGCTAATGCAGATTAAGACAGGAACTCTCCACCAGGCGACTCCTGGAAGTAGGAACGCACAAGGCGCAGTTTTTCAGCCTAGTCTCTTCTCAGTGTACACGGCAGATATACCTGAGCCAAAGAACAACTTCAACAAGTTGGCTCTTTTCGCTGATGATACACCACTGCTGGCCAGATTCAGGTCACCAGCTATCCTGTCGTCACAGGATACTCGCATTAACAAGTAGACATATTGACAAAAAAGAGGAGTGGGCGGATTTCTGAAAGACTAGCAATAATCACGATAAAAGTTAGGGGATACTACACACCCGAGGAAAAGCGTAACAGGAAGGACACGCCGTCCCCAACGGACAGGATATTCCATGGACGAACATAGGAAAATATGTAGTTATCACCCTTGATAGCAAACTGATATTCAGGTCTCATGTAACATCTTCATTCTATAATGGGATGTAGATGTAACATGGATTTTCATGTAAAACTGCAGTTAATCAAGATAAGCCTACTTCCCGTAATTCTACCGTAATTCCCCCACTACTTGGAGTCAGTGTGTAGACTCCAGATCCAGAAGTGTACGATGAAACTGTTCCTAATTAAGACAATCCTACTCCTCATTATCCTGTATGCTTTCACTGCATGGTGCGAATGTGCAGAAACATACAGGTTACAGATCCGTAGGCGTATGAATGTCTGCTTGCGGACATCCATAAACGCTATCAGATATATACTCAACGAATACATTTATCCAGACCTGGATCAAAGCACCCAGTACGTGACAGTTCTCCAGAAAATCTTTTGAGTAAATAAGAATATACCCTAATCCAGAGTTGCGTGATCTTCACGACGCACTGAACATGGACGACAACAGATTCTGCGAGAGGTACACACATGGGGTTGAAAAAACAAAACCAAAAACTACCTCTGAGAGGCGGCAAGTATCGAAACACTTGATCCCTAGATACAAAGACACACACACACACACACACACACACACACAAAATCCGGTACCAGATAAACACATTCGTGTGTACGAAGTACCGTGACACCTACACACTCGTCCCAGTTAGGTCACCATGCAAATTCTACACACAGTAAACTCATGTATAATAATCAGAACAGTTGAAAAAAAAAGAAGATACCAGAGGCTGACCAGGCTAGATAATAATCTCGCTGACATCCCAAGCAAGACGTTGACGTTTCTCCCTACGATTTAAAGTGAAAATCGGAAGTCGTGAAACTCTATTGGGGAGCGAAAAATTTATATCAGTATATGTATGTGAGGAGTTCTGTAAAGAGATAAATCAGACTCAGCTGTTGGTACATGGATGTATCTTTGGGTAGGAAAATTATTGAAGGAAGTAACCAGCTGATTCTGACGAAATCAAAAACATATTAACTTTCCTGTCGACCTCACTTGTCTTCTTCAACTCGTTGGCCTTCATTAAGGGCTTGCATTCATAATCGAAAGAGCTTTCCTGAGGTCTAACCTGAAAAAATTTTGACCAAAATGGCTCTGGACGCATCGAGGGAATAATTAGCCGGCCTCCATCGACGTATTTCCCAGAATAAAGTCATTGCACGGTAGCTGGAGTAGGTGCCAGGTACACAACGTCGTGGAGAGAGTGTCGGTTTAGTATCTTAGAGATCATACGGAAGCTTCAGGTCAGGCTTCATTGTCAACATGGTGACCTGTCGTATCACCGTGGCGTATTTTTGTAGCTAATTGATAATAATGAAAACATACAGTTTGAAATTTGCACTGATTTTTATAGTTCAAAATCTTCCTATGATGAAAGAGTTGAAATCCTAGCTTGCCTTCAGAGCAGATTTAGGATTCTCCGGTGGCCCAGCACCCAGCGGCTCTGGGTCGAGTGTTGAAAATGTCACAGGTGTAATATTCTCAGAGATATTCCACGCTCAGACGAGCAAATTGCGGATATAATCAACCGATTCTGGAGAGCATCTACGACAACCGAATGCTCAATTGCTATCTGTCTTCTTCCGCATCTTTTACCGCAAACAGGCAACTAGATAAAACTAGACACCATTTTTTCATTCGGCGGTTGATGTCGAAACTCGAATTTGCAATAACCGCTGTAGACCGTTTCACCAATTTTGTAGATTCATAAAATTTTATAGAATCGGTTTTGAAGAATCGATCAACTGATTATCTACAATATAATCAACCGATACGCATTAATGGGCTACTTCCAAATTTTGAGCTACTCTGTGCTTGAAAAAATTGTTCTTTTATTTATTCAAAACTGACTGACGTTACTGAAATCACGTTAGCTAAAATACGAAAAGATGATTCGACGAAAGTGACTTCAAACTGTCTCCGCGTCTATATCTACTTCATTTCCTTGAGGAGACGTTTTGAAAATCAATATCGCGTGACTCCCGTTCCACCGGAACGAGAATCGTTGAAAATGAAACAGTCGAAAAAGTAAATAGAGGTTTATAAATTACAATACCGCAAGCCATTAAATCATCAACAATATGAAGCATCAGCTCAAACAGGACTGATGTAACCTGTCTCGACAAAGTTGATTTTATTTATGGGGTTTTCGTGACAATATGTACGAATATAATGGAACAGAGAAAGTATAAACTCCGGCAGAACCATGACATGATAGAATACTCACAACAGCTGAATTTTTTCTCATTTACCTAGCTTTCATCAAACCGAGGGTATGTTCGGATAGAGTATCTATTTATCTAAAGACAACATACACAACATAAAAAAACGACCTTGTTCTGTCGGTTTGTCAGGTTGCTCTTTCGTTAAAACTAATTCTGAGTTATTTCCGAGGAATAAGGATGAGTATAATAACAGATATAGGGCAATGCGACCTTCGAAAAATGATAATGCCTCCACATAAATGGATCTAGTCCATTTGGACGGGAAGCTGTCCTACGAAGATGCCATCTATGGGATCGACAGAGGACAGTTTCGAATATCAAAGAGGCAGTAAATTGCAGAGCTGAGCTTCGACTTCGTTATCTCTATGATGTCAGGATTCCCCTTTTTGGGAGAGTTGAGTAGTTCAGCCTAACGCTACTGATACCTGTGGAATAGTAGGGATTGTTTGATGTCGGGTTTTGTAGCCGAAATAGTCCGTAGCAGTACCGCAGCACAGTACCGAATCATTAGAGAGTTACGAAGCGATTGACCTCAGAGCTGACCTCAGAGGTAGTTCAGCGAACTCATTCGCAAAAAGGTAAAAACGGATGCTCGACTAAATAATGCCTTGAAAGGTATGTTAGCTTTGAACTTGCGTAGGAGGATTATTCCGAGATCTTATCTGAAGTTATGGGTGACCTTGTATGAGGATTTCGAATATATTCGAGAGCCGAACTTCGAAGAAAAAGCAACGAGTCAACAAACTGGTATGTAATCCTAAATAGTTGCCCATAGAACATTACACTTTCGTCCCCAAAAAAAACCACAATATGCGATTTAAGAGCACCCGCTTCCATAATCTAGTGGAAAATAAAAAAGTACACTAAATGTGAATAGAAAGTGAAAAAAAGGGACTGAATGAATTAATGAAGGTAATGAAGTGCAAGAAGATGAATTGAAGACCTCAAATTGTCAACACGCTTACAGGATTTATAGTTGTGATTTGTACTTGGCAACCCATGAAACTGAGAAATTCTCTTTGGATCACTAAAATATTTATACTTCTCTGTATAATAGTGGATCTATCGGCAGGCATAACATCCGAAATAATTTTCAACAATTCAAGTATGGATAACTGAACAATAATATCATCTAGAGCTTTCAATGCTAGAAATGAGCTTCGATTCGAGAATAGCAATTATTCTTTCGGAGTTATTTTCGCCAAAGTTTTATAAATTCTTTGACTTCCGCACTGTGGATGATTTTGCTCTTTTATTGTCACAGTGATATCGTCTTTGAAATAACTGTTTGAAAAGTAATCATGGAAATGAACACTGAAATTGCCGAGTAACGACTGAAGTATGGTAAACTTATGGTAGGATAATTCGAAGCGTATTAGTCGTGATTGAGTATTCGTAGAGTTTACTTATTCTGAAATGGGATTGAACGTTCAGTTTTCTGAATCAAAATGGTTCAGTATTCTGTTATGGGTTAAGGAAAAAGGTAATTCAATTTATCCCTCTGCAACTGTTGTTAAAATTTGCGAATTATGTAAAATGTAACTTGTATGTGGTAAATAATACAGTTCCATTTCTCTTTTCTTCATTATGAAAATAATTTCACAATTCATAATCTAGACCTGCTTTATATGTATGTTTGTAGTTTTGCTCATATTTTTTAATTCACATTTGTCATTACTTTTTACCATGTTCACCATATTCTGTACTATTGCAATCTTTTTGAACAAGGACTTACCTTATAGACCATATTAAGAACAGAACATTGAATGAAATATAAAACATAGTATAGTGAAGGTGTTTTTATTATCGGTGATTGATAGATGTGAATTATCCGGAAAATTGGTTTTGGTGATTGAAAACGGAAGACAATTTATCTTATGGAAATTAATCGTGAGTAATTTGGAGTCGAACCATTTTTTTAAGAAAGTCTTTCTCGACTCTGCCAAACAAATGTTGGCAACTTTCACCAGTCACCAGCCAATGTATATGATGTATGAATGATGAAAATATCTGGAGTATATTTCATTCAACCCTTTCTATTAGTGATGATTATTGAAACATCGCTTTCATTAATGTAATGTTTATCTATCTCTAATAGGGAAGCAGCTATCGTCCACCCAACTATTGATGCACCCTGTATATATATTAGATTCCATTCTAGAGCAAAGCAATCTAATTTTGAAAAAATGAAAAAACAGTTTCATAATAAATTCTTGTTAATGGACAATACATTTTTATAGCTTTTCAAGTAAATATTTAATATATTGAATATTGCACCATTTACCTTAGATATGTATGTATAAAAATTAAACGAAGGTGTTATTGTCGCAATATCATATCAATTTACATTCAATCCATAACTATTCATACGATTTTATATTTATTTTTGAACTTAATCTAAGTACGGATCTGCCTTCGCGCCAAAACCCCTTACCTTCAGGCTTCACTTGCAAGCGCTTGTAGTCTTACTTATGCGCATTCCCTTAGTTACTACTTCCATGAGAGTAATTCATTTTCCGAATGTCACTCAGGAAAAAGTTCCGGTTGTCTGGAAATTTTGACACGCTTGTTCTTTTGTATAGAACTGTGAATACCCTTGAGATTGACTGTTTCTGAATTCTGAAATCTTGGTTCTAATTCTCCAATAAAATATCCACTTCCTGTTCATTTGGTACAACTGTTTCTTGTTGTTTTTATAACATTGTTTTTTCAAATCCTCTACTCACACTCCATTTATCACTGTTATGGGCGGTATATTGTCAATAAACAGCAATATCGAGTTGAACAGTTCAGTTAGAAGCAGCGTTCTCGCGTTTTTTGTCGAATCGTGGAGCGAAAATATCGAGTATTATTAACTCGAACAAAGAGGCTTTGCTATCGCTTCGTTTCAGGGTATTATGATGGATATAATCCTGGCAATCTGTTTTATTTTCAAGCTGATACATTGTTACGAGGCTTTATGTGCGAAGTTGCTATGGATTCGTAACATGCTACTTGTCGATGTGTCCAGGAATTCGTAATATTCACGTAATGAAACATATATCACCAGAAATGTTTTATCTATACTTATAAATTCGAAAGTCACTCACTTAACACTCATTCATTCAGCTGTGTTTCCCCGTACTGGTGAGTCCTAGGTGCATCCCAGGTCTTAGATGCGCACTGAAAAAGGTTTTTCGAATTTTCCAACTGAAGAGCCCCCCGTAGGGGTAAAAAGGAAAATTTTCATCACTGTATCTCTGTGCCGCTATATTTTCGAAGGCTGGAATTTTGTATGTACTTAGGGTACATATTGTATTTGTTGGGTACATATTGTATTGTATATTGTCTGGAATTTTGTATGTAGGTTCGTTTTATGTTGTAGATGTGTAATTATGTTTAAATAAAATCTGTTTAAAATTTTTCCGTTAACCAAACANACTTTTCGTTTTATGATGCAGATGTGTAAAAAGAAAAGATTTTCAAATATTCCAATTCGGGAACCATCCACGGGAGAAAAGACGCGTTCATAAAATAAAGTTACCTTTTCATCTCTGTTTCCCCCCACCGCTATATTTTTGGAGGCTGGAATTTTGTATGTAGAAACGTTTTATGTTGTAGATGTAAAATGAGAAAGGATTCTTGAATATTCCAACTGGGGCGTCTTCACTAGGGATAAAAGGGGCTCGTTTCTCTATACCGCTATATTTTCTGCGGGTGGAATTTTGTATGTAGGTACGATTTATGGTATTGATATGCCATAAGAAGAATTTTCTGAATATTCTAATTGGGGCGTTAGCCGCGGCAGAAAAGGCGCGTTCATTAAGTGGAGTTACCTTCTCAGCACTGTTTCTCCAGTATGTTTTCCGAGGATGAAGTTGTGTATGTGGGTTCATTTTATAATGTAGATGTGCAATACGAAAGGATTTTCAAATATTCGAACTGAGGCGCCAGCCCCGGGGGAAAAATAAAGTTACATTTTCATCACTGTTTCTTCATGCCCCTGAATTTTCGGTGGGGTGAATTTATATAAAGTATCAGCATTGCACCCGTGCGAAGCCGGGATGGAACGATAGTTACTCATATTCACAAAATAACTACTTGACAGAGGGCATTACTCTCATCGAAAACGTTGATGAAAGGAAGAAAAAAATATGTAGCATTATTAGTTCCTGTAACTGAAATAATGAAAAAATGACAAAATGATTTTTTACATGGAGTTTAATAATTGAATATGCAGTCTTGTACCTACCATTACGTAAGTTTCAATCTGTCCTGTCAAGCTTCGAAATAATTCATAAAAAATATGTAGACGCGTGTGACGTCTGGACATTTCCCACATTTGTGTCAAAAAAATAGAGCCTATCACAGTTTGGAGATTTCAAAAGAAAATTCCAGGTTTCAAAAATGGATTGACGGGAACAAGGGAACAAACGTTTATGTCCATTATTTGTCAGATTCGAGTTAATGGTGGCCGTTTGTCTGTATGTTTGTGGGCACTGATCAAAAAAAGTGATTTGAACAATTTGGCAGCAATTTTTACTACTATAATGTTGTAAGCTTCACTAAACAGTCAGTGTCTGATTGAAAGACTCAAAAGACGTCACTTGTTGTAAAAAATTCTATGAAAATATTGTTCAGATTATTTGGCTGAAACTTTGATTAACTGAATTTGAAGTTTGTGAATGTACTTTCGATAAATCAAATATAGACAAATCCATGGGAAACTTCTGCTGTTAGAAAATCTGTAGAAATTCAAAAACTCAAGTCACAACAGTTGTACAAAATATACCCAGAAAGTTTTTTGATTGTTTGTGGAGAGTTTATTTTTATATTGGAAGTTTATATTTTCATCTTCATTTTTGTAGTTTATATTGAATCAAAATAGATGGGCTCACCTTCATTAATCAAAATACTTACTTGCTCGTTTTTATTTATTGACTTCCGAACTTTGACAAAAGATGACGGCCATCTTGTTGAAGCTTCATCTGTCAAATATGTTGTCATTTGTTTATCCATGAACGGATATAGCATTCAACAACACGTGTAATTAATGAAATTGTTTTATTGAAATACAAGGTACCTCGCGCTTCCGCCCAGCATTTTATGGTCGCCATAATCGACCTACCGAAAGGACTATTCGCAATGTGGTGGATAAATTTCAGTCGACTGGTTCAGTAAACGATCGACGAAATGCAAGATCTGCCGAAAATATCGCCTCTATCTGTGAATCTGAGGCAGTCTGAGGCAAATTCTGCGTCGTGACTTGGGCGTGCACCCGTACAAATTTAAACTGACCCAGAAACTGAAGGTATATCCCAAAAAAATCACTGTTTGGTGTGGATTTTGGGCTTGCGACTTTATCGGTCCATATGTTTTCGAAAACCATCACCGTCAACGGCGAGCACTATACGTCGATGATTACCAACTTCTTTTGGCCTGAATTGGATGATCTGGACACCAACGATATGTGGTTTCAACCGGACGGCGCTACGTGCTACACAGCTCATGCCACATTGGATATTCTGCATTAACTATTTGAGAGCATGGTCATCTCACATTTGAACGTTGTTATATTCCACACATAATGGCACAATTATTCTTTCAAACGAATACATATCGCTTAATGGAAGACCCTAAACCAATCACAATCTTCGGGCTTGGACAGCTGAATATGAATAAAATTATTGGACTATGAAAAACAGTTCAACAATGGTGAATGGTCAACCTCCTGTTGGTCGTTCAACAGAGAATCCGAACGTTCACCCTTATTCATTTCCAGAGACTACACCAGGTTTAACTTCTGTCCCTTACCCTCTACCTGGAGTAAGTCGTACATAGGGTTGGAATCGTGATCGTTCTTTAAGAAGTGACACGCTTAGGTGGAACAGATCTTTCCAGTTCAAAGCTTCTTTTATGTTCAGAGATCCTCCTTTTGAAATTTCTCGAAGCCCGTCCTACATACACTTTTGGGCATAATGCGCGTGTTAGTTTGAAGATACCTGACCTGTTATCGTTGTCTATGTGGACTCGTTGTTCTTTATATGTATATCCAAGGAGTTATCAGTTTTTCATGCTATATTATTATTTGGTTTATACAGTAGTGTTTTAATTTTATCTGATGTTTTTTCGGTGTATGTGTCACTATTATATTTTCTGTGAAGGAATACTCAGCTAATAGTTTGTTTGGAACGCTCTTTATCAAAGATATGATGAATTACATTCGGGTTGACGTTGTTATTTACTGCAATTTGTTTTATCAGATTCAGCTACTCATTAAAATTCTCTGTGGACCTTGGTAAGTTAATGAGTTTACGGATCATACTATGTTAACCTGCTAATTTATGTTGATGTGGATGATTATAATAAATATTTATGATATGAGTTTTGAAAGTAAGGTTTTATTTTGTGAGTGAAAAATAATTCTTTCTTTAACACATTCATCATACAAAGTTTTTTGTACAACTGTCCTGTTGTTGCTGGTGTTTGATGTCTTGCATAATGACGAAAATACAACTGCCGCAATAGATTTTCAATTATTGGAACACACTTGCAGACCGGTTTCGGGCTGTTTGGCCACTCGTCAGTGCAAGGTAGTGTATATCTTCAACATAAAGTCGATGATTTCCGATAATTGAAAATCGAATTCCGTCAGAGTATCATTCCTCGAACTAAGCTGAAGACTACAACAAACCTGTTGTTTGTTGTAGTCTTTGTTGTTGAGTAGTTGTTTTCTGATAGGTGTCAGTCCATTAACCTACTGTGTAGGGTGTTGAGACTGGCCTGAACGAATTGTTCCTTTAGATGATCCAATTGAATTGTTACAAAAAAAATCAGCTCAGCTACATTGCATATTCTAATTTTCTTAACTGGTGTAGACTTAAAAACCTTGAAGGGAATTTCCGCGAAACCGTCTTCTTAGCCTATCTAGAAGAGAAATAAAAAATATGGAACTCGTCAACTTTGTGGAGTCAGTTTTCAATGATAAAGTCGAATGCGCTCGTCAAAAATGGTGTTACTACAAGAAAATATTTCCAGGTAATAGCATTCTTAAAGCGGAAAAATGAAAGCTATAGGTTCAAAAAATCAAAAACTCTTATTTGATGATAAAAGTTAATACTATTTTCGGAATTAATGGAGCCTGCCGGCGTGAAGAGCTGTGCCGTTTATTAATAGTAGACGTTAAATTAATGGATAAATCATTGATCGTTAAAATCTCAAATACAAAAACAAAAATAGGTAAAATATTAACCATTTTGATAAATACGTTGCATTAGGCCCTTCTGTTAGCAATCATCAACGTTTTCTTCAAAAATACTCAAATTATAAATGGAGTGCCAACTCAGTTGGTATAAACACGTTTGGCAAAATGCCCTCTACCATTGCTGAATTTCTGAACCTCCCGGAACCAAAGGTTTCAGAAGGTCTTCTGCTTCTGTGCTAGCAGAATCAGGAGCAAATATAAGGGATATTAAGAAGCACACAGGATGGAAGTTTACAACAGTAGATGAGGGTTACATCGATCAATCTATTTCTTATAAAAAGGCTACTAATGAAAGAATGATCCTAACAGCGAGCTCCAGCGTTACAGCATCGTACTCTTCATTTCATGAATACAATGTTAATACTCATGAACTCAGATACTTCAAATATATTACAAGGCTCTTCAACATTGCAAGGTGTTAATATCATCCGTTGTTCTAATTGTACTTTTCTTTCTTCGATTGACAACTTGTTTACTTTGTGGAAATTCATGTTCACTGAGAATACACATTTTTATGATAGTTATATGCAATGTAGTTATAAATACTCAGATTTGAATGTAATCTAGTTAGTTTTGAAAATGGTGTAATTACCGAAACTAGTCAACAAATATAAAACTATTGTGGAAAATAGACAAAAGTGTGTTTTTATAGTGTATCTTCGATTGAATTTTTTATACTACATAAATAATAATATTTATGTAATTAATGTATATNATTACTGTTTCTCCGTACCGCAATATTTTAGGAGTCTGGAATTTTGTATGTAGGTTCGTTTTATGTTGTAGATGTGTAATTATGTTTAAATAAAATCTGTTTAAAATTTTTCCGTTAACCAACCACTCTTACGAACGACAACCCTCAGGAATAGAAACTTGTGCCAGCTGAGGATTAACGAGGTCTTACCTTTTAACGTGTGATTCCTAACACGGGTTGGACGATAACAAGTGAAAATCGATCGTTCAGACTGGGGCTTGAACCACCAACACAGCAGTCAATTCGAGTGAGTGAACAAAGCACCTACGTCGAACCGCCTGGATTTTGAATATTCAAACTGGAGTTCCCCCCAGGGATTAAAGGGGCGGATTTAAATATAAAAATTACCTTTTCATTACTGTTACTCCGTATCACTATATTTTCGGAGGTTGAAATTTTGGAATTTTGTAGTTTCGTTTTATGTTGTAGATGAGTAATGAGAAAATATTTTCAAACATTCCAACAGAATCGCCAGCCGCGGAGAAAAAGGCATGTTCATAAAATAAAGTTACCATTTCATCAGTGTTTTTCCGTGTTTTTCGGAGGCTGAAGATTTGTTTCTATTAATTTGAAAGGGTTATATTCTCAGGAGTGACTGATTTTTGGTGAAGAAGGTTTTTGGCTTTTTACTACTCCATCTTGATACAGAAAAATGTGGGAATCTTCGAAAGAAAGGAAGGAAGTAATCAATTTAAAAAATGTAACTGTATACATAGATGTGTAGATCATGCAGAGAAGTAACTTTCAGACACAAATCTGGAATATTTCATGTTGTAGATGTGCAATAGGAAAGGATTTTTGAATATTCCAACTGGGGCGCCACCTCTGGATTTCACAAAGGAATTCCTTGAAGATCATTCTCCTTTGTTCAGCAGCAGGACATCGCTGAAATCGATCAAGTGGTTTCCGTGCATTATTCCTCATCAGTGCAGGACAGATCCATTGAAGGCAGCAACGTGTTCAGGATTTGTTTTAACTACTATGAAGTAGTAATGGTTCTATCTCGCAAAGACTTAAGTAACAAAGAACTATCTCATGTATCAAAACTAGCAGAAACCAAAATTAGTCTCATGAATGTTTCCAGTAGAAATAGATACTCATCAAGAAAAAGTATCAGAACCTACATTTTTTTGAAAAGAATAACTCACTTCAAGACTGACAA
Organism: Leptinotarsa decemlineata; assembly: GCF_000500325.1. Classification (NCBI taxonomy): domain Eukaryota; kingdom Metazoa; phylum Arthropoda; class Insecta; order Coleoptera; family Chrysomelidae; genus Leptinotarsa; species Leptinotarsa decemlineata. The sequence goes on from NW_019292042.1 coordinate 57,013, forward strand.
ACCACGTAAACTCATCTGAATCTGCATTCCAGGGAGACACTCTGCCACTGCTTCAGAGTACTAACTCAACTTACCAACCGGGAGAAACTCTCCTGATACTGTCAGGTAATTTGTCGCCATCCAAGCCAGCAAACAGTTCTGATATCGTATCTAAGGACTATCTTCTGAAATACCTCCTACTGAAGAGATTCGAGTCGATTTGTCGATATTGAGGTTGTTGAATGTTCGAAGCGCAAGATTTTCATTTTGGAGCTCACGGTTACCTTCTCTACCATCTATCAATCAGCTATACATGATGGTACGTCAGAGCTTTTTTGCCTATGCTATGGTTGTAGATCACGCTAACCTTCTTTACCATCTAGTAATCAGCTATACATGACGGTACGTTAGAGCTTTTCTGCCTATGGTTTGGATCAAGATCACGCCAACCTTCTTTACCATCTATTAATCAGCTTCACATGACAGGACGTTAGAGCTTTTCAACCTATGTTTTGGGTGAAGATCACGCCAACCTTCTTTAACATCTTTAACATCTATTAACCAGCTATATATAACGGTACGTTAGAGCTTTTCTGCCTATGGTTTGGGTGAATATCATGACAACCTTCTTTACCATCTATTAAATAGCTAAACATGACGGTACGTTATAGCTTTTCTGCCTAAGGTTCGAATGAAGATCACGCCAACCTTCTTTACCATTTATTGATCAGCTTTACATGATAAGTACGTTAGAGCTTTTCTGCCTATGGTTTGGGTGAAGATCACGCCAACATTCATCACCATCTATTAATCAGTTACATAACAGTACGTTGAAGCTTTTTTTGCCTACGGTTTGGGTGAAGATCATGCCAACCTTCTTTACCATCTATTAATCAGCTATACATAACGGTACGTTAGAGATTTTCTGCCTATGGTTTGGGTGAAGATCACGCCAACATTCTTTACCATCTATTAATCAGCTTTACATAACGGTACGTTAGAGCTTTTCTGCCTATGCCACATTTAGAATGTGAATGCATTCATACTGTTTTCTCTACATTCACTATAAAGAAATTTCTTTCACACCAATTTATAAATTCCTCTTCTGAATTATTCAGTTTTTTTGTAAATTTTCAGGACTCTTTGAATCAGTTGCCAATGTAGTATCATCTGCATAGAGAACTACAGAATCTGAACTGATGTGGTCAGGTAGATCGTTTATGAATTACAAAAAAAATTATTTAGATTTATGCTCTTCGATTTCATCTGATATTTTTCTGAAGAGCATGTATGACATCAGCCATGAGAAAAAATTTCCACCGAAAACTAAGGGTATTATACAATTTACTTTCGATTTCTTCAGGTCAATATTATCGAATGCTTTCGATGAGTTAAAGAAAAGTGCTACCACATATTTTTTTTCATCTAGCGAGTCGTAGATATATTCGATAAAATTGTATGAAGCAGAAACCATGCTGATATTTTGACAGTATTTGGAACGTGTAAAGAATTCGTTTAAAAAAAGACTGACATTATGTGTTGCAGAAAATGGTCGCCATTTTGAACATCTTTTGGACTCCTCTATTCAGTGAAAAATGTATAATATAACGCATACATGTTGAAAAAAATTTGAGTGAGTTAACGTAAATAATAATTTTTTTTGTGGTTACAACAATTACTAAAACTTGGTATAATTTGTAAAATATCAGTTTTTCGTATTGTATACCTCCGACAAAAAATGTAGTATAATGTTGAAACATTTCATACAAATGAAAAAATATAGGGTGTTTCATTCGAAAAAGTTGAATTATGCCAATTTGAAAATGAATGAAACTTAACTGGTTTCACCGAGCACTCTATATAATATTGTTTCCGAAAGTTGAGATTCCAGAAATTATCATAGTGATGTTGACTGACTATTCCTAAAATAATCCACTTAATTGTTGTAGACATGCGGGTGGTGAATTGAAAAATTATTATCTGCAAATAAGTTTTTTCTGGAATAACTTGGCGATGCCGCAATGAAAATTCGAAAACAAAAACTGCTTAACCCTGTACATGTTGTTGGGAACGAACTGGCAATGGAACCATGTTTGATAGTATATTCAGAAGAAATATTCCTAGAATTGCCCCCAAGGCAGTCATTCCGTCTCAGATTCTTCCAATATTTATATTTTCATTTCGATACAAATTTTCTCAAACAAGTATGCCTCGCTTTCGCGTGACATTTATATTCAAATCCTAGAAACGATGGAGGAATGCTTTATTGGATCTCGTGATTTACAGGGGTAGTAAATGTAAAAACGATGAGCTTTTTGGACACTAAGTCACGATGAAGGCGTTATTGATGAAGTCTGGAATTTAAAAATGAACGTTATCGACTTTCAGTATTGTTTGAGAGATATTTTTATAGGGAATAGTTAGTTTCACCTATAATAAGTGGGCATACTTGGAAACTGGCTTTGATTCAAATTATCTAATGTGACAATTCGTTAATGCCAGTCTTTCCTTACCTACACAGTAGGTTTATGGACTGACACCTATCAAAAAACAACTACACTCCTAGCTAATACCACGAAGGGCATTGGATTTCCGATAGGTACATAATTCCTCACAAAATTAATTTCTGTATATTATGCTGCAAATAGCCCTGCAAACATCCCGAAACCGGTCTGCAAGTGTGCACGTTACAATAATTGAAAATAAATTCCGGCAGTTGTATCGTCAAAAGCATATTTATGCAGGAATAACTTCTGTGAAGAATCCTGTACAGATAACTGTCGGATATAATCCAACGCTCTTCGTGGTATTATCAAGCGGAGTAGTTGTTTTCTGATAAGTGTCAGTCCATAAACCTACTGTGTAGGTAAAGGAAGACTGGCCTAAATTATTCCTTTTGATAATTTGACTAGTCAGTTGTTTTTTTGTTAATGTCATCTTCCACAAACTATATCATTCTTTCAAATTCATCGTTCGTTCAGTGGAATATCATTTTCAAAACCATTGCGGGTTATTAATTTTCTAGTATTGAAACCTGTATTCGGCAACGAATGTTTGCCCACTATATAATTTTGGGCAAGGCTACGAGTCAGCTTATATACTCCTGATTCAACCCATGAAAAGGAATGGAAAATTGAATATACTACTCGTACTGATGAGTTTTGCTGTTCAGAGTTGGTTTACTAACTTAAATTCTGTCCGACCGTGATGTCTGGTTCCACTCAAAAGTTAAGAGGAGGGGAATATCTACGTCAGCACTGAAATAAATTATTTTTATCTATTTCCCAATATATGACACCAATCGACGGACATTTTATTTCATTGTACTTCCAACTTCAGTGTACTTGAAATTCTCTTTTTGAATAGCTAACTTCAATGTACTGAAAGTTTCACCCTTGAAATACGTACGAAACACTTCTCAGCCATTTTTTCATGATTTTCAGAAACAAATAACAATATGTAGTAGCACGTTATTTCAATTCTAACATTCACGGTCAACTGCTTCAGAATAATGTTATCGCTGTCCTCAATTATACGAACAAATACCATGCACACTCACTTCCATTCGAAAGACGCACCGCGCGCAGCTGCAATTCGCGCCTTTCTACTTGGACCTCTTTATCGCACATCTTCACTTGTATCAAATATAACATCTTCACCCATTCAGGCTCACCCGTTAAGGGCAGTTAGTCCAGCAATATATTTGTGGCTTAGCCGAACTCAACTGATGAATCCTATGGCTGGTTGGAACAGCGCTATCTGGTGATGGATCACGGATGCTTTGCTTTTAGGCTCTGGTTTCTACTTGCTTTACCCTGAAAGCTGCAGTGAACGGGAGAGCACGAATCTCGTTCGGCGGTTGATGTCGAAAATTGGCTTTGTTGATCGCCTTAGCAGGCCTCGTTTATCTTTGATATTCGAGAATTGAGTTTTTTGTCGATTCCGTAGACGGCCTCTTCGTGAAGATAGTAGTCATTGCTTTCAATTACTCATGCTTGATCTTTTAGAAAAGTCCAGCTCTGGTCGAAACAGCAGTGACTGGTGTACAATCATGAAGGCGTTGTGTTTGGGCTCTGGTTTTAACTAAACAGATGGGTGTGAATTACTAGTATAGACTCAATCTGCTTATACTTGCCAAACCAATAATATTGGCTTTATACTTTCGAACGGTATTGAATTTGTTCAAAATAAATGAATGTGATGTTGAAAAATACATAAAATCATAATCCGACTAGGATCTTTTCAGCTAATCCACTCGCAATCTGTTTAAAAAAAAATCTGTTTGAAATCTGTTTTTCCGTTAACCAGCTGTCGCATCCCTACGAACGACAACCCTTAGAAGTCGAAACTTGTGCGAGCTAAGGATTAACGAGGTCTTACCTTTTAACGTGTGATTCCTACCTTTCAACATATTAAATTTGATTCAAATACTTTTCATTGATTGAACAGATAAGTATAGGTGTTTTCTAATTCACATCTTTTACTGTTCGTTTATTATATTCATACGTTGGTGCTTCTGCAATATGGCATCATACAGTGCATTCTTTTAATGCCACCCCCCTTCAATTTTTGAATGGGTCAACTCAAAAAACTGAAATTTGGGGTAATGAAATTATTGCATGAATACTTTATTTCAAAGTGAAATTGAGAGATTTTCCCAGATAGCGGCTGGGCGCCATTTGGGAAAGGGTGATCCTGTGACACATCATTTTGAAGTTCCTGACGAATACTTCACAACCCTAGAATATGAAGTCAATATCTTCACCTTCTACAAAATGGCGAAACATTTCATGATTTCCTGAAGACAAATAGGTTAATATCGATACATTTGGAAATATTCCTTTTTATTTGCTAAATGGCAATTTCAATAACCCGATAAGGTTTATTAAGTTATTTTTTTTAATAAAAACGACAAAAAATGTCAGGACGACAATGAACATCATTGTTCAGTTATATTATTCTCATTTAGTTTTAGGTTTTACTAGTAGAAAGGTACCACGTCAACAATCTCTAAAATGGCGATTTTTATTTACGGTGCGGCGCGTAACTTTCACGAGACCGAAAGGATTTTCAATGAACGTTTCCTGAATCGTCCTATCTGTGGAAAATATTTGAGGAAACTTGTATTCAAATTCACAACTACCGGTAGTGTAGACAACAAAAAGCCCACCAGGTCATCTGTCCATTCCGGAAGAACAGCAAGTGCAAATAATTGGTGAGATGGTAGTAAATCCTGAACAGTCTACTTATTCCGTCGCGAATAATCATAAGGTGTCTCCTTATACTGTGTGGAGACTTTTGAAGAGGAATAGGTATCATCCATACAAAATTAAAATGGTATACGAATTAACTGAAGGCGACCCTGATCGAAGAACAGAATGCTACGAAATCATGACGGAAACCATTGCAAGACATCCTACCTATCTCCACAATATTTGTTTTAGTGACGAATGTACATTTTTTCAAACGGTAAAGTTCACAGACGAAATTGCCGTTATTGGAGTGACACCAACCCTTACGTTGTCCGGAAACACATACCCATTATCCAGAAAAAATTAACGTTTGGGCAGAAATATTGGAAAACCATATTGTAGGACCTCTATTTATTGATCGAAATTTAACAGGGGAACTGTATTTGCATATGCTGGGAACTATTATTGACCCTCTCATCACTGAAATCGTCGAAGCGAATCCCAATGAATTCGATATGAATATTGTATTCCAACAAGATGGAGCACCACCACATTACTCCAGACAAGTAAGAAACTATTTGGATACTACTTTTCGCGGTCGTTGGATTGGCCGTCGAGCTCCTATTTTTGCTAAACCGCCTCCCACCTTTGGAGTCTCGCGTGATTAATGGACGGCCCCTCGTTAGTTTTGAATATGGTGTGAAACTTTTAATGATTCTGAGTGTAGTGTAGTATGACTCCAAAATGGTCGGCACTATTCTTAGAAATGACTGACGTTTTTGCCTCAATCTGCCTTTGGCAGTAATGATAAAATATATAGTATTACAATCTTGACAACAATTTTTTCATTTCAATGCAATAATATTTTTGATAATTCAGTGCCAACTATTATAGAATTGTACTATAGTAGGAATATTATCCTGAATTAAATTTTATTTACTGAATGATTCAATTATCAGTGATGTATAATAATGTTTTTCACCAGGATTTAGTTCAGTTCATCTCTTAATGACGCCAATATGGTTGGTGGAATACGCGTCGAGAAGAATGTTGAAGTTTTGATGGTGTTTCTGTTGGTTTCATTTCTAACTTTGAGCTATCCTTTCGGATTTTTTCATCACCAAGAACAGAGACACAATTTTCTTTTCTGGTCTGTCCTGAGATATACAATATTATCATTAATTTGGAGAAGAAGGAAATACTCTTCGAAGGCTGACACTATTTTTATTCCGTATCGTTTATGCGAGAAGATGAAAAAGGTGGTCGGACGGTTCATTTTTTGTGTGCCAACAAACGAGAAGAAACCCATTAAAAACACGTGTGTTTTTTCTCGTATAAGCTCAACATATTTCATTTTTTACATTCTGAAATAAATTGTACCACGGTTTTATTATGACTCTTCGAGGCGTGAAGCCATTAGAAACGTTAGCGAGAAATATATTCATCGGGGGAAATATAACGTTATAAATTTCGAAACAACTGCTGAAAATTCTTAATTACACTGTTGGATTTCGGGAGAGTTTATTCGATTTTCGAAGACCCTCATAATTTTAGTTAATTCGTATCCTTATAGAATATAACAATTTTATAAAGGAGAAGTAGAAATGTGGACCATTCAAAAACTTTCCCGGATCGAGCAAAAAGGAATTGAAACGCGTTTCTGAATAGGCACATTACACATAAAAACAAATTCAATTAGCGGCAAAAGAAGTTTCTGAACCACCAATTCAGTCACTGAGAATTTTTCTTCACAAGACTTCAGCTTACTAATAATTGGTTTTGGGTTTCTCTCGGTTTGAAACATTCGGAGAGCCAGAATCTAGCATGTCATTCTATCCAATTTGGTTTTTTATATAATTGGTTATTGTTCAACCTGATTTCTTGAAGTTTACTTTGGAAACCATCATGCATTATCTCATAATTAGTTTCCATCAGAATGTCGAGGAATGTACAGAGGGATGAATAAAAATATAAATGATTGGTAAGTTCTGTTTATGAAGTGCATCAATAAAGCAATGCATAAACTGGATAGCCAAATACATAATATTATTGATCATTCCCAAAATGGATTATTCACAGAACTGACACGAAATTGAAAACATTTTATACCGCCGTCATTTATTAACAAAAAAAATTAAAATAAATTTAACAGGTGTAATAGCGCTAAATCATTTCGATAGAATTGAAGGATTTCAAAAACTTCGTTATCAGGTATATATGGTAATTTTAATGGTAATCATATTTGACTAACCTATTTCATGAAATTTTGATGGAAAAATGGCCGTCATACTACGAAAAACAACAAAGGGACGTAATGACGTAATAAAATTTCGTTGTGACATAGCAGTTCCCGAATGTTATGTGAATATACGAAAGGGCGATTTAATTGATGATTCTGAAAAAAAACTTTCATGAATTCATACAACGAAAGACTCAGTTTTTGATAAAACATCGGGGTGTTACCGTTCATAGGCCTTATACATATATCATAGGCCTTATATATTTCTGAAGCTCTCAAAATCAAATTTTGTACACAACGTACTGTTATCAATACCCATGAGAAAGTTATCATTTGGAGCAATCTATTACTATATTTTGGATGATTTTCTAATTCAATTCACTTGGAGTTTTCTAACAGTACCTGGATTCCCAACCCCGTCTGTATTCGTGCAAGTTTTTTCACAAAGGAATTCCTTGAAGATCATTCTCCTTTGTTCAGCAGCAGGACATCGCTGAAATCGATCAACTGGTTTCCGTGCATTATTCCTCATCAGTGCAGGACAGATTCATTGAAGGCAGCAACGTGTTCAGGATTTGTTTTAACTACTAGGAAGTAGTAATGGTTCTATCTCGCGAACAAAGACTCAAGTAACAAAGAACTATATATCCCATCTATCAAAACTAGCAGAAATCAAAATTAGTCTCATGAATGTTTCCAGTAGAAATACATACTCATCAAGAAAAAGTATCAGCACCTACATTTTTTTGAAAAGAATAATTTACTTCAAGACTGACAAACCACGTAAACTCATCTGAATCTGCTGAGGACTTGATCGGCGGTCAGTCTGCCACTATCTCAGTCAGGAAGGAAAGCAACAAAAATGCTTTTGAAGTAGGTCTCCTGTGATGCATTTCAGCGAGACACTCTCCCACTGCTTCGGAGTACTAACTCAACTCACCAACCGAGAGAAACTCTCCTGATACTGTCAGGTAATTTGTCGGCATCCAAGCCAGCAAACAGTTTTGATATCGTAACTATGGACTATCTTCTGAATTACCTCCTACTGAAGAGATTCGAGTCGATTTGTCGATATTGAGGTTGTTGAATGTTCAAAGTGCTAGATTCTCATTTTGAGAGCTTTTCTGTCTATGGTTTGGATCAAGATCACGCCAACCTTCTTTAGCATCTATTAATCAGCTATACATAACGGTACGTTAGAGCTTTTTTGCCTGAAGTTTGGATGAAGATCACGCCGACCTTCTTTACCATCTATCAATCAGCTTCACATGACAGTACATTAGAGCTTTTTTGCCTACGGTTTGGATCAAGATCACGCCAACCTCCTTTAGCATCTATTAATCAGCTATAGATGACGGTATGTTAGAGCTTTTTTGCCTGAAGTTTGGATGAAGATCACGCCAACCTTCTTTACCATCTATCAATCAGCTTCACTTGACAGAACATTAGAGCTTTTCTGCCTATGGCTTGAATGAAGATTACGCCAACCTTCTTTAACATCTATTAATAAGCTTTACATAACAGTACATTGAAGCTTTTTTTGCCTATGGTTTGGGTGGAGATCACGCCAATCTTCTTCACCATCTATTAATCAGCTTTACATGACAGTACGTTAGACCTTTTCTACCTATGTTTTAAGTGAAGATCACGCCAACATTCTTTAACATCTATCAATCAGCTATATATAACGGTACGCTAGAGCTTTTCTTTCTATGGTTTGGGTGAAGATCACGCCAACCTTCTTTACCATCTATCAATCAGCTTTACATGACAGTACGTTAAAGCTTTTTTTGCCTACGGTATGGGTGAAGATCACGCCAACCTATATATNACATATGTGGGAGTTTATTAGAGTTTATATATATTGATGAGTTGATTGGTCGTAAACAGATTTCTCAATTGCAATATAGCACCTTTTTGCTCATGACATCAGTACTATTTCCGAACTCATTTCAATATGTATCTATATACTTTTCAAGGAATTTTGTAACTTGAAAAAAATTAATAGTACTATTTCTGAAAACCACTTGAATACTAGTCACAGTTATCTATTTAGAATGAGAATGCATTCATATTGTTTTCCCTACATTCACTATAAAGAAATTTCTTTCACACCAATTTATGAATTCCTCTACTGAATTATTTAGTTTTTTTTTGTAAATCTTCAGGACTCATTGAATCAGTTGCCAATGTAGTATCATCTGCATAGAGAACTACAAAATCTGAACTGATGTGGTCAGGTAGATCGTTTATGAATTACAAAAAAATTATTTAGATTTATGCTCTTCGATTTTATCTGATATTTTTCTGAAGCGCATGTATGACATCAGCCATGAGAAGAAATTTCCACGAGAACTAAGAGTATTATACAATTTACTTTCGATTATCTTCAGGTCAATATTATCAAATGCTTTCGATGAGTTGAAGAAAAGTGCTACGACATATCTTTTTTCGTCTAGCGAGTCGTAGATATATTCGATAAAATTGTATGAAGCAGAAACCATGCTGATAGTTTGACAGTATTTGAAACGTGTAAAGAATTCGTTTGAAAAAAGACTGACATTATGTGTTGCAGAAAATGGTCGCCAGTTTGAAGATCTTTTGGACTCCTCTATTCAGTGAAAAATGTATAATAACGCATACATGTTGAAAAAAATTTGAGTGAGTTAACGTAAATAATATTTTTTTTTGTGGTTACAACAATTACTAAAACTTCTGTATTCGTGCAAGTTATTTCACAAAGGAATTCCTTGAAGATCATTCTCCTTTGTTCAGCAGCAGGACATCGCTGAAATCGATCAAGTGGTTTCCGTGCATTATTCCTCATCTCCACACAAATGTGGAAGAGCAAGTCGAAGCAACACAACCTCCCGTTGCACCCAGGCGAGAACTGAGTCCTGAAATCCCAGGGACTCAGGTCTGGGAGGCCAGCCGGCCGCAGCAACGAGAAGGGGTAAATCTAATATACGGGGGCGGAGTCGTGGGACACGCCCCCCGAGGCGCCAGTACCGCCGATTACTTTTACCCCCCGGAGGACAACTCAACTGTAGACGGACGGAGGACCGAATGCTTTTTCAAAAGGCCCACAGATTTTCGAAATTTGTGTTTTCAATCCCATAAGAATACATGTAATATCAATGCATTCTACACTCGAAACAGTGAGCAGCCCTGTCACGTGATTAACACCACCAGTACCCCCCACCACTGTCATCAACATACCGAAGAATGCAGATAAGTTCCATTCTTTGTTCAACAGTCAAGTTAGACGGTCATGTGTGATTCTATGTTGCAGTACATTAACCTAAACTTGATCAAAACATGCATAGAGCATGAATTTATTCGAGCAAAGTACGCAGGCGTATGTTTACCTGCGAGTTTGATTTTACATGAAGTCGCCAAGAAATATGGAATTACAACGAAGCTGTGCGTTGGAACGATGTTGTACTCGAATGGTATTACAATTACACCACATTTTTGGAATGAACATAATGGAATAGTATACGATCCTACTAACTTGATTACCAAACACTATCTTCCACATGAACTTGAAGTTACACTGCAGAAGGGGATATTTATGTGTAAAAGTGATGAAGATAGAAAAATGCTTCAAGTTTATCATAATTTCAAGAAGACCAAGTCCACAGCAAAGTATTTTGAGAAGGCTCCAGAATGTTTACTTGAAATACGAAAAAATATTCATACTGTTGTAGCAAAGATACTCAATAAATAAATTGACTCGTGTTCGATGCTGAATTTTGAGATGTTATCAAAGCATGAATTCTTGGACCGAATAGCGTGACTTAATGTGTTGAACACAGCACAAAATCTTATTTTCTGAAGCCTTTATCGTATGTCAACAAAGTTTATGACGTCACAAGTAGTCTAGTAATATCATTGTAGATGTAACTAGTGATTTCGTTTCCAAGTCTTTCCTCACGTAGCTTCAGTGACAAATCTTATATCACGAATCAAAACAGAGACAAAAGTGGATCATTCATGTTTTGAAAAATTTCGTCAATTACTCCAGTAAAACAGGTCTATTTTCTCCTATAAACTCTGGTGGGGGGAAATTGATTATAAGAACCATTCTAGAGAATTCCGATCACTTTCCCACTAACCATGGAAGCAGTAAGGTTATTTTTCGGTGATCGCGCTACTGAGAAAATCAGACAGTTGAATATTGAAAATGATAAAACGATAAAACAATATCATGCTACATTATGTACAATAACAAAGAACCTGTAACGATTGCTCTGCTATCGACTATGGACTTTGATCCAGTGCAAAGACATTCTAGGCCGAAAACCATCAACTACATTCATACGTTGAAGAAACACCGTAGAAAGGGATATGCAGCCAAACTCATCGAACACATCAAGAAACTTGAAGAATTTACAGCTTTATGTAGTAATAAGGAATCTGAATTGTTATTCGATAAATGTGGTTTTACTTATTATGGTGAAATTATATGTCCAATGTTTAGGTATCCATAATAAACGGTTTTGCTCAGTATGGCGGAGTATATAACAGTTTTTCTTCAACACAGTATGGTGCAGAGTGGCTCAGTTTGGCGCAGTATGCACTGCAAGCACTGCACAGTGTGGTTAAATATGACGCAGTATGCACCGCAAGCACCGCATTTGCATTCAATATATCGCAAAGTATAGATGGAAAATGTATCATGAAGGTTCCCGAACAGACCTCGCATAGAATCATCGAGTCTGATACTTATGGTACCCGTTTTGAGCATGGATATGTTATTGGCAATACTCCTGTGCAATATGAAAACAATGAACTAGGTATTCGAGACAAACATTTCACTCTTACATCGGGATTACTCCAACTATTGATGAAACGTGTTCCTCAACATTATACGTCGGATGATTTGATTGTATACAAAAACATTTTGATGCTTACCAATGCTCACAAACAGCGATATAAATCAGATAGACCGGTGAATGCAAACAGTTCATGGAAGTATCGGAATATCATATCATTGCTGTTCCCTCCTAGGAGAAGGAGGAATATTCAATCACACTATATTCAAAAACATACGACTCATAAGCAACAAATAGAAGGTTCCAGAAAAGAAGATGAAGAGAATCATCGAATAGAAGGTTCCAGAAAAGATGAAATTACTCATAGATCATGTAGAGGACCTCTCATTTTCAATAGATATTGATTTTCCTAGACATATCAATTCGTTACCATGTATAAAGTAGTTGTCAATAAATAGCTGAGACATGTAAAAAAGTCTTTCAAAAGTATTTCCCACCCCAAAACTGGCAGTAGTACTTAAAATTGCACCACTCTCCCCTAACAGGAATTCCTATTCAATCTAACATAAAACTTTCTCTAATGAAAACAATTTGTATTCTGACATGATATGAATTCTCTTGTATTCAAAAGCCAACGCTTTCCTAGTTGGAATTGCAAAACTTGTTCAACCAAATTCTATCTTATCAAATAAAAAATGAAAAATAATTTGCATTCAACCACAAATAAGTCATGTAGATAGATCAATAGATATCAATTCTCAATGTTCCTCGACAGTTTCTGAGTTAAAAATCCTCAATGAATAGTACAAAATTGCTTAAATCTGAAATTGCACCACTCTCCCTTAGCATTAATTCCTATTCAATCTAGCTTGAAAATAATTTACAACACTCGATCAACCGAATAAAACTGTCGGGTAGCACTTTCTCGAATATTCTAACATGTACCGCCGATTACTTTTACCCCCCCGGAGGACATGTCGCCCAACGTAAGAGGCTGGAGCACGAGGACGTGCTCAGGAAGGCCAGAGAGCTTACCCGAATCCGCGAGAGGGAGACAATGGCGGAACAGCAACGGGTTGTGTGTAATCCCGAGCTTATCAAAAACACTCTGGCGCCTAACAGCAACAATTTAGTAAACCAGTACTGGGCGGGTACTGAAGATGTACGGGAGGTACGAAACCTCGAAAACATGCAGAGGGGAGGATTGTCAATCCAGAGAGGGTGCGAGACAGCTGAAGGGGGTGCACAGGAGCTGCAACCCTCAGGAGCTAGCGCACGAGTGCCATTGACAATACCAACCAAACAGCCGGAAGTTGAAATACTGGAAGAAGTCAAACCAGCAGATAGAATGGAAGAACTGTTCACCCGATTGGTGACGGTTCTAGAAAATCGCCAAGAGCCGCAGAGAGATGCGGAAAGCGATTCCCAACTAGGGAAGAATGTGAAAACCCCTTTACCGTCGTTCAGCGGACTGGACAACGAGGATCCAAGGGAGTTTTGTAAGAAAGCTGAGGAACAGCTGAGCGGCTTACACCCTTCAGTATGGGCTACGACAGCCGGACAATGGCTGAAGGGAGCGGCTGCACAATGGTTTACACCCTACAAGAATATGACCCTGGATTGGGCATTTTTCACTAATCGCCTACAGGAGCGATTTAACAACGAACTCTTGGTGAGTTCATTGGAGAGCAATTTATATGGGGTGGACCAAAAATGCGGAGAATCAGTGACTTCGTTCATATTGAATAAGCTTGGGCTAGCCAGGAGGCTATACCCAGAGATGAGTGAACAAAGGATTGTCCAGTTAATATTAAATCGAATGTGTTCGGAGGTGAAGGTTCACCTTCAACTCCACACGTTCACAAGCGTCGAAGAACTGACCCAGAAAGCAGTGGCCGTTGAGTCACTGCTAAGAGGCAGTGTTAATAATAATAGCAATGGCACAATACAGCGAAACTACCACGAGGACAGAGAGCCTCGTCGTAGCAACGGGGGAAGTTACAACAAAGGGGGTCAAAGAGCGGACCCGCCTAAGAATAACCACAACGAGGACAGAGGGCCTCGTCGCGGCAACGATGGACGAAATAGAGGCTGGGACAAAGGAGGTCAAAGAGAGGACTCGTCCCAACAACCTTGATGGCGGCAGGAGCCGATAGGGGCCAGCAAGAGCCCAGAAAACAGGAACGTTGGTGGCAATAGACCAAGTGAGGGCAGGCCAGTACCCTCGTCAGGGTGTTCGGTCTGCAAAGGACCCCACTGGGCCCGAGATTGCCCAAAGCAACGGCAGACGACTGCCAACAGCAACGGAAAGAGATACCAGGCGAATGTCAAGCCTGATGGGAATACCGTCGCGCGGGTGGTCGAAGCGACTAGGCCGCGCGACAGCAGCAAGGAGAAGCAGATACCGTCGGGAAACGCCAGCGGGGGCTGCAAGGAGGCTCCCGAGGGCGGCTCCAAGGCGAAGGGCAGGCAGTGAATACACTGTCTGTCAAGGAGCGAGCACGTCCTGAGGGATGTGCTCCAACGATGGTGGAAGGACCACCCAATGAGGGAAGGCAGGACAAATCGGGGAGATTTGTACCTGGACCGCCGGCGGGCGTTAAACGTGGAAAGATAGTCGGAAAGCAGCTGGGGGCTGGAAAGCTCAAGCTGGGACCGCCGGCGGGCGTTAAACGCGAAAATGTCGAAAAGCAGCTGGGGGCTGGAAAGCTCAAGCTGGAACCGCCGGCAGAACAAGGCCAAGGGACTTAGTTCTGGTGGATCAGGTGGCCAAAACCAGGAGGGGCCAATGGGACCCAGATCTGGCAGGTCAGGTGGCCAAAATTTTGAAAACCTAATAGGACTTAGGTCCGAAGGGTTAGTAGGCCATACCGTCAGGGAAAGCCAGACTGAGCCAAGTGGACTTCGGCAGCCGAAGTGCGTTACAGGCACAACCGGTGTATCCAGGAGTGGTACGAAAGCCGGGGGTGTGACTGGTAGTTGTAGTCAAGGGGAGGGACTCTTGGCTGGTTCACAAGGAAGTGGACCTTTGCGGCGAACGCGCACGGAAGCTGGAAACCGTTACCTAATGAAGCCGATCCTGAAAGGCGGTAGCAACGTAATCGGAGACCTGCACCGAAAATTGCCGAGGATAGATGCAGCAACAATGAGGTTTACCAAACCGAACCTACAGGAGCTGAAGAAGCAAGCGTCGGCGTGCGTCACAGGCACGCTCGGCGTATCCACGAGGGGTACATATGCCGGGGGTGTGACTGGTAGTAGTCAAGAGGACTCAGGTCAGGTCGACAAGGAGGTAGGAGCTGTTAGAGGGACCCTGCGAGAAGGCAGCCCTCAGCAGACTCGAAGGAGTACCCAGAGTGGTACAGAAGCCGAACCAGCAGTCGCGCAAACCCTGAGAGGTCCCTGCCCGGCTGACAGTGAAGAGGCACAGCAGCGAGGTGGCACTAGACTGCGCGGCAGCACTCTAGGCCACCAGGCGGAAGTAGCGGCCAGGCACACCCAGAGAGGTCCCTGCCTCGCCCAGGCTATGGAAGCCCCTAGACAGGCGGAAGCAGAAGCCAGGCATACCCAGAGAGGTGACTGCCTCGCCGGATCTGCGGAAGCAACCAGCAGGACAGTGGGCGCGCTCAGGAACGCGCAACGTGAAGGCGACCCCTGTTCAGAGGCGAAAGGGGAGGCCGAGTATACCCAGAGAGGTCCCTGCTCCGCCGTGAACCCGGAAGCCAACAGCAGACCAAGGAATGACCTACAGGAGACCCTTTTGGCTGGTTCACTGAAAGGTGAATCCTTTAGACGAACGCGCACTGAAGCCGGCTCGAACCTTCTAATGAAGCCGATCCTGTATAGTGAAGGCGCGGTGAACTATATTGGAGATATGTGGTTGCAGCGGAACGACGCAGCGAGGGAGTTGAAGCAGCCCAAGGCACTGGCGCACAGTGGGGGTTCGCCGAGGCTTCTGCGTCGTCTGGAACGAGGACTGTCTACCAGGGTGCTCTTGGCCGGCAACGCACGAGGCCGAAGGTGGTACTGCTTTGGAAGCAAGAGATACCAGCCGGAAGCCGAAGCGGACTGTCCACTGGGGTGCCAGGGAACGGATACCCGAAGCAGTGGGACAGCATACCCAAACGACATGGAGACCTGAATACCTAGGACATGTCATCACCGAAGATGTAGGATGCCTACTATCAGAGGAGCACCTACTGCCTGAGGTGACCCTGGAGCAATTGCCAGAGAAATTGGCAGAAGAGATACCAAGAAGCGGATGGGTGGACCGACTGCCAAGCAGGCACAAGAGGCCCCATCTGGAAGGTATTGAAGATCCGGCACAACGCGCAGTCGTGCCGAAGAACATGAAGAGGAGGAAAGGCTTGCCACCCGAAGAGGTAGCCTGGACTCCAGGAGAACCACCTGGAAAAACAGGAAATGGAATGGGATCGGTATGGAAAAGGACCGAACCAAACACACGAGAACCCATGACAAATGCTGAGAAGCAATTGAGGGAACCATGTAATGTAGAAGATGGAATTCTCTACAGAAGATTATCGGATAAATACCGGCGAATATACTTCTAGGCTATACTCCTCCTAGACCAGGAGACTGGAGTATACCTAGTCGACGAGGACCCCTACCAGAGCAACTCGCGGCTAGAGCTGAGAGACTCGAAAGGGCGAAGCGTAGGCAGGAAGTCTACCAGAGGAAGCT
Organism: Leptinotarsa decemlineata; assembly: GCF_000500325.1. NCBI lineage: Eukaryota > Metazoa > Arthropoda > Insecta > Coleoptera > Chrysomelidae > Leptinotarsa > Leptinotarsa decemlineata. Next base: position 73,902 of record NW_019292042.1, read on the forward strand.
ATTCCCAGATAAGGAAAAGGAACCTCCCAGACGGTACCAAGTCGGAGACGAGGTACTCGTCAGAAACTTCGCGGGAGGCAACTTCACACCGACCNGGAATGGGATCGGTATGGAAAAGGACCGAACCAAACACACGAGAACCCATGACAAATGCTGAAGAAGCAATTGAGGGAACCATGCAATGGAGAAGATGGAATTCTCTACAGAAGATGACCGGAGAAATACCGGCGAACATACTCCTAGGTTATACTCCTCCTAGACCAGGAGATTGGAGTATACCTAGCAGACGAGGACCCCTACTAGAGCAACTCGCGGCCAGAGTTGAGAGATTTGAAAAGGTGAAGCGCCTTGACAGGACCGTGAAGGCTAGCCTGCAGCACACCAAGGAGTTGGTGATAGCCGCGAAGGGGCGAACCTGCCATCGGTTTGTCAAGGGCGCGGACACGTCTTCGGCAGAAGATCGTGAACCACCTGGAGGACAAGTAGCAGAGAAAGTCGAGGGGAGAAAACCCCAAGAAACAGACAGGGCGGATTTGCAGGAGGGGCCTGCGAAGAAGTCCGAAGGTCAGCGACGATTCACGGGCGAGCGTCGTGTCGGAGACCGACGAAGATCCCGAGTCATATCGCTCGAACCCGATAGCACGCAACGCGATCAGAGCCAAGCGGCGACGGGGGAAGACCTGCAGAAGGTGTACCCTGCAGCAACGGGGGACGGTGACAGCGATAGTGACGATGAATGCGCCGGACCTAGGGTGATAGTGACCAGAGCCCTGGTACTGAAGTTCTCGATGAAACCGATCTCGGAAGGTAGTAGCGACACGATTGCGAAGCAGCGCCGACACCAGGCAAGGACAGATGCAGCGATTGCTGAACCAAACCCGAAGGAGCCGAAGGAGCGGCAGCCGAAGTGCGTTACAGGCACAACCGGTGTATCCAAGAGCGGTACGAAAGCCGGGGGTGTGACTGGTAGTTGTAGCCAAGGGGAGGGACCCTTGACTGGTTCACAAGGAAGTGGACCTTTGCGGCGAACGCGCACGGAAGCTGGAAACCGCTACCTGATGAAGCCGATCCTGAAAGGTGGCAGCAAGGTAATCGGAGACCTGCATCGAAAATTGCCGAAGATAGATGCAGCGATTACGAGGTTTACCAAACCGAAGCTACAGGAGCTGAAGAAGCGAGAGTTGGCGTGCGTTACAGGCACGCTCGGCGTATCCATAAGGGGTACATATGCTGGGTGTGTGACTGGTAGTAGTCAAGAGGACTCAGGTCAGGTCGACAAGGAGGTAGGAGCTGTTAGAGGGACCCTGCGAGAAGGCAGCTCTCAGCAGACTCGAAGGAGCACCCAGAGTGGTACAGAAGCCGAACCAGCAGTCGCGCAAACCCTGAGAGGTCCCTGCCCGGCTGACAGTGAAGAGGCACAGCAGCGAGGTGGTACTAGACTGCTCGGTAGCACTCTAGGCCACCAGGCGGAAGTAGCGGCCAGGCATACCCAGAGAGGTCCCTGCCTCGCCCAGGCTACGGAAGCCCCTAGACAGGCGGAAGCAGAGGCCAGGCATACCCTGAGAGGTCACTGCCTCGCCGGATCTGCGGAAGCAACCAGTGTTACAGCGGGTGCGCCCAGGAACGTGCAACGTGAAAGCGACCCCTGTTCAGAGGCGAAAGGGGAGGCCGAGTATACCCAGAGAGGTCCCTGCTCCGCCGTGAACCCGGAAGCCAATCAGAGACCAAGGAATGACCTACAGGAGACCCTTTTGGCTGGTTCACTGAAAAGTGAATCCTTTAGACGAACGCGCACTGAAGCCGGCTCGAACCTTCTAATGAAGCCGATCCTGTATAGTGAAGGCGCGGTGAACTATATTGGAGACATTTGGTTGCAGCGGAACGACGCAGCGAGGGAGTTGAAGCAGCCCAAGGCACTGGTGCACAGCGGGGGTTCGCCGAGGCTTCTGCGTCGAACTGCGGGGCCGGACGCTCACGGTGGGAGTCTCGTCTGGAACGAGGACCGTCTACCAGGGTGCTCTTGGCCGGCAACGCACGAGGCCGAAGGCGGTACTGCTTTGGAAGCAAGAGATGCCAGCCGGAAGCCGAAGCGGACTGTCCACTGGGGTGTCAGTAAACGGATACCCGAAGCAGCGGGACAGCCTACCCAAACGACATGGAGACCGGAATATCTAGGACATGTCATCACCGAAGATGTAGGATGCCTACTATCAGAGGAGTACCTACTTCCTGAGGTGACCCTGGAACAATTGCCAGAGAAATTGGCAGAAGAGATACCAAGAAGCGGATGGGTGGATCGACTGCCAAGCAGGCACAAGAGGCCCCATCTGGAAGGTATTGAAGATCCGGCACAACGCGCAGTCGTGCCGAAGAATATGAAGAGGAGGAAAGGCTTGCCACCCGAAGAGGTAGCCTGGACTCCAGGAGAACCACCTGGAAAAACAGGAAATGGAATGGGATCGGTATGGAAAAGGACCGAACCAAACACACGAGAACCCATGACAAATACTGAAGAAGCAATTGAGGGAACCATGCAATGTAGAAGATGGAATTCTCTACAGAAGATGACCGGAGAAACACCGGCGAACATACTTTTAGGCTATACTCCTCCTAGACCAGGAGACTGGAGCATACCCAGCCGACGAGGACCCCTACCAGAGCAACTCGCAGCCAGAGTTGAGAGATTTGAAAAGGTGAAGCGCCTTGACAGGACCGTGAAGGCCAGCCTGCAGCACACCAAGGAGCTGGTGATAGCCGCGAAGGGGCGAACCTGCCACCAGTTTGTCAAGGGCGCGGACACGTCTTCGGCAGAAGATCGTGAACCACCTGGAGGACAAGCAGCAGAGAAACTCGAGGGGAGAAAACCCCAAGAAACAGACAGGGCGGATCTGCAGGAGGGGCCTGCGGAGAAGTCCGAAGGCCAGCGACGATTCACGGGTGAGCGTCGTGTCGGAGACCGACGAAGATCCCGAGCCATATCGCTCGAACCCGATAGCAGGCAACGCGATCAGAGCCAAGCTGCGACGAGGGAAGACCTGCAGAAGGTGTACCCTGCAGCAACGGGGGACGGTGACAGCGATAGTGACGATGAATGCGCTGGACCTAGGGTGATAGTGACCAGAGCCCTGGTACACTAGAACCCTGTGAGCGGAACAAGTACTGTCCTATTGGGGCCATGGTGGCGTGCCAAGACAGGAACCTTTTTTAAAGGAGGGGGGTGTCGTGAAACAAAACTAGTTTGAAATTTCACGAGCTCCAGTATAAGGACCGCCCACTTAGAATGAACAATACGAAAACGCGGAAAAACAAACGTGCCCAGGAAGGCCAGAAGGCCAACCCGAATTCACGAGGGGGAGACAATGGCAGAACGGGTTGTGTGTGATCCCGAATTGTTCAAAAACACTCTGGCGCCTAACATCAACGTTTTTAATGACCAGTACTGGGCGGGTACTGATGACGTACATGAGGTACGAAATCCCGTTCAGGCGGAATTCAGGCAAAGGAGAGGGTGCGGGATAGCTGAAGAGGGTGCATGGGGAATGCAACCCCCACGAGCTGACGCACGAGTGCCATTGCCACAGACAACCGGACAACAAGAAGTTGATAAACCGGCCGATAAAATGGAAGAATTGTTCACCCGATTGGTGACGGTTCTGGAGAGTCGCAGAGAGCCACAGAGAGGTTCGGAAAGCGATTCTCAAATTTTGAAAAAGGTCAAGGTGCCTTTTCCTACCTTTAGCGGACTGGAGAATGAAGACCCCTTTGATTTTTGCAAGAAAGCTGAGGAGCAGCTTTGGGAATTACACCCTTCAGTGTGGGTAGCGACAGCCGGACAGTGGCTGAAAGGCGCAGCAGCGCAATGGTTTACGCCCTATAGGAACATGACCTTGGATTGGGCATTTTTCACAAATCGCTTACAAGAGCGTTTTGATAATGAACTCTTGGTGAGCTCATTAGAGAGTAGCCTATACGGAGTGGACCAGAAAAAAGGCGAATCGATAACGTCCTTTATACTGAATGAATTGGGTCTAGCCAGGAGGCTAGGAGATGGAAGAACGAGGGATCGTTAAATTGAATATGAATAGGATGTGTGCAGAGGTGAAGGTTCACCTCCAACTGCACACATTCACCACCATTGAAGAACTGACCCAGAAGGCAGTGGCTGTGGAGTCACTGCTAAGAGGCAGTGTTAAGGAAAATAGCAGTGGCACAAATCGTCGAAACTACTACGAGGACAGAGAGCCTCGTCGTAGCAACGCGGGAAGCCACGACAAAGGGGGTCAAAGAATGGACCCGCCTAAACCAAACCACAACGAGGACAGAGGGCCTCGTCGTGGCAGCGATGGAAGAAACAGAGGATGGGACAAAGGAGGTCGAAGAGAGGACTCGTCCCAACAACCTCGCCAGCGGCAGGAGCCGATAGGGGCTAGCAAGAGCCCGGAAAACAGGAATGCAGGCGGCAACAGACCAGGCGAGGGCAGGCCAGCACCCTCATCAGGGTGTCTGGTCTGCAAAGGACCTCACTGGGTCCGAGATTGCCCGAAGCAACGGCAGATGACGGCCAACAGTGATGGAAAGCGATACCAGGCGAAGACAAAGCCTGATGGGAATGCAGTCGCGCGGGTGGTCGAAGCGACTAGGCCGCGCGACAGCACCGAGGATCAGCAGAAGCCGTCGGGAAACGCCAGCGGGGGCTGCAAGAGGGCTCCCGAGGGCGGCTCCAAGGCGAAGGGCAGGCAGTGAACACACTGTCTGTCAAGGTGCGAGCACGTCCAGAGGGATGTGCTCCAACGATGGTGTAAGGACCACCCAACGAGGGAAGGCAGGGCAAATCGGGGAGATTTGTACCTGGACCGCCGGCGGGCGTTAAACGCGGAAAGATTGTCGAAAAGCAGCTGGGGGCTGGAGAGCTCAAGCTGGAACCGCCGGCGGGCGTTAAACGCAGAAATGTAGTGTTGGAGCAGGTAGGAGCTGGCAAGCTCAAGCCTGGATCGCCGACGGGCGTTAAACGTGAAAATAGGGAAACCCAGAACAAGGCCAAGGGACTTAGTTCTGGTGGATCAGGTGGCCAAACCCAGGAGAGGTCAATGGGACCCAGATCTGGTAGGTCAGGTGGCCAAGACTTTGAAAACCCAATAGGACTTAGGTCCGAAAGGTTAGTAGGCCACACCGTCAAGGAAAGCCAGACTGAGCCAAGTGGACTCAAGTCTGGTGGACCAGTAAGTCGAGTTGAGGTTGTGGAAGAACAGGACAGGTTGGAGAAACCTGTGCTGGTCATGCAAGGATTCATAGACATAAGGACGGATCAACAAGTGGAAAGGGAGGTACCCGGACCACAAGAAAGCGGCACAGTGGTGCCTGAAGTAGCAGTGTCAGAAGATGAGAAAGCAGCACGAAGACAGAGGCTGGAAAAAATTATTCGTCGTGTCGGAGAGGCGAGTAAGATGTTACGAGGTATGTTCTCGAAAAGGCAACTTGTTGTCTTGGACAGGCTGAAGCCCTGCGAAGGAAACATACCTCAAAGCAGGAAAGGAGCCCTTCCAGAAAGGAAGAACAGCTTTACAGCTGTGCTCCCAACCCGCAAAAATGACAGAGCGATTGTGGAGCGAAACCAAAGAGAGTTGAGAGAACGGGAGCTGATGTGTGCCACAGGCGTTTTCAGTGTACCTAGGATGGGTACTGGAACTGGAAGCGTGACTGGTAGTCGAAGTCGAGTGGACTCAGGTCTGGTCATTCAGCGAGTAGCAGATGTCGGGGGAATCCTGTATGATGGAAACCCTCGGCCAACGATTCAGCCAGGGGCTGACGCTGGGGGAATCCTGTGTGATGGAAACCCTCAGCCAATGACATGCAAAGCCGAACCCAGGCGCGCGCAAACCCTGAGGGGTCCCTGCCCGGCCAGTAAGGGGGACGCACAGCAGCAGCAGGCAGAAGTAGTGGCCAGGCAAACCCAGGGAGGTCCCTGCCTCGCCGAAACTACGGACGCACGCAACCAGGCACAGGCAGAGGTCAAGCAAACCAAAGGTGGTCCCTGCTTTCCCGGAGAAGCCACAGCCGACAACCAGGCGAAAGCAGCGGCCAGGCAAACCAAGGAAGGTCCCTGCCTCGCCCAAACTGTGAAAGCCGGCAGAGAGGTGGAAGGTGAAGCCGAGCAAACCCTGAGAGGTCCCTGCTCCGCCAAGACCCTAGAAGCCAACAGCAGATCAATGACAGACCTAGAGGAGTTCATTTTGACAGACCCACTGGGCAGTGGATATCGGCGAAAGCATGCGGAAGCTACCCTGAAGTTCTCGATGAAACCGATCTCGGAAGGAAGTAGCGACACGATTGCAAAGAAGCGCCGACACCAGGCAAAGACAGATGCAGCGATTGCTGAACCAAACCCGAAGGAGCCGAAGGAGCGGCAGCCGAAGTGCGTTACAGGCACAACCGGTGTATCCAGGAGTGGTACGAAAGCCGGGGGTGTGACTGGTAGTTGTAGTCAAGGGGAGGGACTCTTGGCTGGTTCACAAGGAAGTGGACCTTTGCGGCGAACGCGCACGGAAGCTGGAAACCGCTACCTAATGAAGCCGATCCTGAAAGGCGGAAGCAACGTAATCGGAGACCTGCATCGAAAATTGCCGAGGATAGATGTGAGAATAGGAGATCAGCGGCTCAGAGCACTAGTGGACAGTGGCAGTTCGCTGAATCTTTTACGCCGATCTGCGTTGGCAGACACTCATAGCGTAGAGACTGATCGTGGAACATCCTTTCAACTGGCCTGTGCCGGAGTAGGTTCGTCGAGTACGGGCACGGCTGAGGTCGTGGTACTCATAGAGGGCGTACCCTACGACGTGACGGTGCATGTTGTTGAGGACCTCGTAGAAGATCTACTACTAGGGTGCTCTTGGCTGACAGCGCACGAGGCAATGGTCGACTTCTCGCGGAAGACGATTTATGTTGGCCGGAAGCCTAGGCAAACTATTTTCTGGTCGGAGGCGGGATGCCTACCACCAGAGGAGTACCCAGTTCCTGAGTTGACTCTGGAGCAATTGCCAGAGAAATTGGCAGAAGAGTTTCAAGAATTATTGGAGGAATTTGCAGATGTTTTTTATGAATCGCCACGCCAGCCAATCACAAGAGCCGGAGAGCACCAGATTAGGCTGGGAGACGACACGCCGTTTAAACTGCGCCCGTACAAGGTGAGCGACGGAAAGAAGCTGCTCATTCAAGAGGAAGTGGACAAGATGCTTGCAGCAGGGGTCATCAGTAGGAGCTATTCGCCATACCAGAGTCCGGTGGTGATAGTAACGAAGAAGGATGGCACGGCAAGATTTTGTGTAGACTATCGGCGATTGAACAGCCAGACGATTCCAGAAGCATCAGTGTTGCCTGATATCCATGAGACGATTAAAGAGCTAGGGCAGGCGAAAGTGTTCACCAGCCTAGACTTGAAATCGGGATACTGGCAGGTGCCAATGGAAGAACGGTCAAGGCAATACACAGCATTTGCGACTCCCGAGGGAGGCTGTTACATGTTCAATTCGATGCCGTTCGGATTATGCAATGCACCAGGATCGTTCCAACGTCTGATGACGGAAGTACTAGTAGGATACGTGGACCGGTTCGTGAAAGTGTACTTGGATGATGTTATTATTTATTCGGCGACCGAAGAAGAGAACCTGTACCATGTGCAATTGGTATTGGAAAGGTTCAGGGCACATGGACTATGGTGTAGTCCAGCCAAGTGCCACTTCGCTCAAAGAAGACTGGAATACCTAGGACACGTCATCACAGAGGATGAAAACCGGCCGATGGAGAAACATGTTCTGTCCATCAGAGAGTATCCTAGGCCGAAGAACTTGAAGCAATTAAGAGGATTCGTTGGAGTCGTGGGGTGGCTCAGGGAGTTCATACCCAGGCTCGCAGAGCTGGAAGGGGCTCTGACGGACCTCATGCAGACGAAGCGCTTACTTTTCATTAAATTAACAATTAAGAAATAAGAAAATGAATATTTTGAAATAAAATCTCAAATTATTCATCTTTCCCAACTATCTACTCAGTAGGTTCTGGTAAATGCCTGCCGGCTCTGGATATTGAATTATATCCAACATACATTTATGCAATATACCTCACAGAGGTTTCTCGTTCATCCAGCAGTAGGACCATGCTGAATCTATTCGAGTAGATCACCTACAGACCGGTTTCAAGGTATTAACTCTCATCAGTGCAGGAAAGATACCACCCAAACAGCAAAGTGTCTGGAACTCAATTAATTTCAACGCGGCTCGGATTATATATGAAATTATATATGAAATTTTCAAACATTACATGTACCATGTACAGCATTTTCCTGCTGTAAGAAAAAATCTGCTCATGGCTATCATGTATGTATAACATGTTCAGGGGTATTTCATACCAGTTGTTCGCAGAGAACAACTGGTTTTAAAATAATCTGCAAGAGCTGTAACATCAGTGAAAATAATGACCCAATTTCGGACCCTAATAAGTATGAAATTAGGAAGTATTTTACTAAAATAGATGAACTGAAAAGTGAACTCATAATGAAAAATGCCATATTTGAAAAAATTACCCAAGAACATGAGATGTTTTACGAAGAAGCAATTGATATGAAAAGCGACCTACTAAATATTCAACATCTCCAAAACTAACTTGTTAACCTTCAAATGTGAATTGGACACAATAATTCTTGATTCAACTAATATTGACCAACTAATATCCCCCTGCACAAAATTCTTGGGTCTTCATATTGACAGTAACCTGAGATTCAATGAACATGTTAAAAAACTGTCTAAAAAACTATCCTCTGGGTGCTATGCCATTAGAGTCATCAATAATGAGGTAGGATTTGCAGCAGCAAAATCTGCCTACCATGCATTAATTGAATCGCATATAGGTTATGCAATTGCTCTTTGAGGTGCATGCAATAAAAATTTATTACAGATGATCCAAGTTGTACAAAAAAGAGCCATTAGAGCCCTCTTCAAGATTAAGAGTCGCAAATCATGCAAAGAATACTTTAAAAATCACCAAATCCTCACAGTGATCTCTATTTTTATATTGGAAACATCTTGTTTGATTCATAAGCACCGTGATCTATGTAAAGGAGCGTCATCGTCTTACAATACTCGATCTTCCCAAAACTCGACTCTTATGTTGCCTATACCCAAAAGTCGCCTCGTAAAGGACTCTATTATATATAACGGCTTGAAAATATACAACTACCTTCCAGCAAGAATTAGGGAAATCAAGAATTATAATAGATTCAGAGGTAGTGTGAAGGTTTTACTCTTTGATCATCCCTTCTATAGCTTGGATGAATTTTTTATAGCCAAATTATCTGAATGAACTCATTATCCATATCTGTCATTGCTGAGGCTCAATTATGTGAATATGTATGTATGGATGGGTGTATATATATAT
>NW_019292042.1:83728-110113 GCF_000500325.1 Leptinotarsa decemlineata
ATCATTTTCAAAATTTCAATCATCCCCAATTCTTCAATATTATTGACACTGGTGACACAGAGTGATATCCACAATTATTGGGTGAATCAAAATAAAAATTGAGTTTGATTCATCCAGAGTTCTTGTAAGCATATCTTTATTGAAAAAAATATTCATTTAGTGTAAATATTCATTACAAACAAGATAGGTTCGGCTATTACTCAGAACATCGATAATATTGCCATTTCACTTTTACCCAAGGTAAATGACAAAAAAAAGAAGTATTCTTCTTCTTATCAGGACCTAGCTGAAGTACGGGCTGAAAAATAACAAGATAAATTATTGTAATCGCACAAAACAAAAGAACGGTTCATGATAATTAGTTTCAAATCATGAAAGTGGTGTTCGTGACACATTTTTGATATTGTGATTAGTGAACGCACGTCATCAACAGCTATCAAGAATATTTGTTTTTTCGTGATTTTGAATGCCTCCTAACTACAAAGTAACTACATAGGTTCCCAGACATTTTATTAAGGGAGTTCATTTTTTACCATGTTCAGTAACAAATGACAAGAGACAACAGTGAAGGCAACGTTATTTCTAACCAAGAGAGACAAGTTTGAACCACAGCTTTCATTATGATTGTATGATTATACCTTTTTGAATTTTTGTTGAGATTTCTATCTGAATTTGGTAGGTAAATATGACTGATCTCGGAAATATGCAAAGGATTTTTATTTGATATTTTATCATTACTGAATTTGATTTGAAGACATCAACTGGATTTGAATACAATCCATTCGAAAACAAAACTAACAACCTTATAAGCTTTGTAAACTTGGTGAAATGGAAACGGAAGATCAGGAACTTTTGAAGCTACAAAAAAAGCTATCAAAATCATTCATATCTTTATCAAATATGTGTCAGACATTACAGAAAAAATCCAATAAATACCTGTCTGAGTTGAAGAATGATATCAAGCCTGATGTGAACATAATGCAAGAGGCGGGAATTGGGTTAATACATATGATGAAAATGATGAAAGAAAATATTTCCTTTCATTTAAATTCCTTAGAAAATGATGTGAAAGAACTGGATCACAAGTATAACCCAATGGTGAAAGATATACTCGATGAACTCTCATATTTCAAAACTTCTGTTGTAACTTTGGAAAATGATTCAGGATACATTTTTTCAAGAGCATGTGAGAAAAAAACCGTGACAGAAGAAAGTGTTGGAATGCTTGATAGCTTGCTTTCATTTTCTACCAGTGACATAGATCAAACACAATCCTTGAATAATTTATTATTGACTGATGCAAATCATTCAGGAAAGGCCTTGTCTTCACAGAGCTGTGCTTCGAAAAAATCAGATGCAATTTTAATTTGCAGTGAAGTTGATACTGAAATGGGATGTTGTGCCAAAGATTGCAATTCCATAATATCAGGAAATACTTCTAAACGGAGTGTCGAACTGGGCAGTGACTCTAATAAACAAGGTGTAATTTCAGCCAGTGGTTCTCTTTATAGTAATTCAGGTTGCTCGTCAAAAGGAAACAGTTCTACAAATTCAGCAAAGAAGTTCAATTTAAGCCTTATACCTATTGAAGGAAGTGATGGACAAGACACTGATGATTCCTGGAGAGATACCCTCAAATACAGCCCTACAGCAGGTAATGAAAAAATGTTGAAATCCTAGTTGTAGTAATGTCAACCTGACTATTAAAAATGGACATGTTGCAGGAGGTCTATATATAACTGTATCATTTAATGTATTGTTATTATTGATTAATATATTTATTGAAAGAATATTAAGAGCTCCAATGTGTTCTACTTTATAATTGTAGGCGATATTACTTTATATGAATACAATTATTCCATCATTTTGGTTTAAAGTTGGTCATAACAATTAATGTGAAAGGATCATGCTGAATTTATTCGAGTAGATCACCTGCAGACCGGTTTCAAGGTATTAACTCTCATCAGTGCAGGAAAGATCCGACCCAAACAGCAAAGTGTCTGGAACTCGATTACAAACATTACATGTACCATGTACAGCATTTTACTGCTATAAGAAAAAATCTGCTCACTGCTATCATGTATGTATAACATGTTCTGGGGTATTTCATACCAGTTGTTCGCAGAGAACTAGGTTCGTTACCTACTTAGACGGTTTTAAAATAATCTGCAAGAGCTGTAACATCAGTGAAAATAATGACCCAATTTCGGACCCTAATAAGTATGAAATTGAGAAGTATTTTATCAAAAATAGATGAACTGAAAAGTGAACTCATAATGAAAAACGACATAATTGAAAAAATTACCCAAAAACATAAGATGTTTTACGAAGAAGCAATTGATATGAAAAACGATCCACTAAATAAGGTGGAGCTACTGCGGAACAATAATCGTGAACTTGAAGTCCAAATAAAAAACCTCAGAGATAAGAAAACAACAGATAAGGCCACACCAGTTTTTGCTGATGTCCATTCCCAGACGGAGCAAGAAAATCACAAAATTCAAAGAAAATCTGAATTAGACATGATTAATGCATCAACCCAAACAATCAAACTGACTACGATTCTTGTTGATATCCATTCCCTGTCGGAAATAGGGAATTCTGAAACAAAAAACCTAACTAGTATGAACATGAATAAAACAACAACACAAATCATTAAACTGAATACATTGTTGACAGTTATAAATATATCCATTGAAACTATGGAATCTACAACTGAAGAGCTTAAAGATGGACCATGGAGCTCTTATGGTCAACCACTTTCGTAGTCGGAATACCCTTCTGAGGTCATCTTTGAAATCGTAAACATTGCAGATTTGAAGAAACCACTCTTACCTTGTTTTTTCGAAGGCACCCTCAGCAAATATATCTACTTTGTTGCAGTATCCATGTCACTGTAAATACTGTCACTTATCGTTTTTTATAGAGGGTGTTCCATAATTTGGTTGATATGCGATATTTTTGTCATGAGAAGAGTTGCAGAAATAAAGCAGTCAGTTTGAAGAGACGATGTCAGTTTATTCGCTTCACATTGTCGCTGCTGACAAGAACAACATCTCCAATTTTTAAACTACCTATTTTCTCCTTTGACTAGTAAAAGAGTTCCGCTAGATACTCTTTTATGAATTGGCTTCGGAAGCCATCTCTTATCTTTTGCAGGTATCTATGTCGTTTAACTAAATGATGTCTGTCTATGATATCGAAATCTGGAGTGTCACTGGTAGATATATCCGAAATAAACATAGAAGGACTGAGAGGTTTTAAATTATCTTCATCCGAAATATAAGTTGAAGGCCTTGCATTAATTATGGCTTCACAATCGCATAAAGTCGTCATCAATTCTTCACATGTTAAAGTTGCTTTCCCTAAGTTTCTACGAAGTAATTTCTTAATTACTCTGGCCATGCGTTCCCACTAACCGCCCCAAGCGGCTGTTGGAGGATTTTGATGCCACTTGATTTTTCTAACTGTAGAGTAGTCCATAACTTCATTCCAGTCTATCTTCAAATAATATTTTGCTCCACTGAAATTCGTTCCGTTGTCAGAATATATAATTATAAATCGCCTCAGTGATGATAAAAATGCGTCTGTTGATAGAGATTTCACCAGTTCCAGATGCACTGCTCGATATACTGCACAGGTAAACAGTATGATCCAGAACTTCTTTCCCCCTTTCAAGTACAATGGTCCAGCTAAATCTACTCCCCTTATCTCAAAAGCGGACACATTGTTTATCCTACCTTTCGGTAGTGGAGCAAAAGGTGTATTTATGCATTCACTTCTGAATCGTTTGCATTGGACACATTTTTCTAGCACTTCTTCAACAAACTTCTTTCCCTTGAGAACTGCAACAAAGCATCCACTGAATTTAGTAAATACTGTCAAGAAAATGGCCTAACATTGAATGCAGAAAAGACGAGATATATGCGATTTCTACCAAAAAATATGACATTTGATTCCAATCCTCATTTACATATTGACAACAAATCTATTGAAGTCGCTGATAAAATGAAATTCCTTGGGGTAACATTAGATCCAAAGCTCACTTGGGAAACGCACGTGAACACAGTAACCACAAAACTAAGTTCTCTGTGTTATGTAATCCGAAATATAAGAGACACATTATCACCCCATGTATTAAAGCTTGTATATTATGGATTGGTGCAGTCAACTATTCAGTATTGCTTAATATTTTGGGGTTCATCAACACATCTCAATAGAGTTTTTACAGTCCAGAAACGAATATTACGAGCCATGCACAAAATGACCCCAACATCATCGTGTAAAGAGGTTTTTAAAAAAGAAAATATTCTAACACTACCAAGTTTATATATTCTGCAACTTATAATGTATGTCAAAGAAAATAATCAAACATTCAAAATAAACGCTGATTTACACTCTTATAATACATGAAACAAATTAAACATTCACCAACCTTTTTCACGCTTAGAAATTGCACAACATGCTCCAAAACACATAGGAGTTAAATGCTATAACAAGTTCGGTGACATATTGGATACAGACAAAACTCTAGAGTCAAAAAACATTTTAAACTTTAAGAACAAACTTGAAACATTTTTAGCAAGTCATGCTTTTTATGACATAAATGATTTTTTAAATTTTAGATGTAATGTAGATTGAATGTATTAGTGTAAGTCTCGAATTATCTTAAAGTGCACCCTTTGTATTTTAAACTGTTTGACTAGTCCGATAAATCTATGTAATTTTAATTATGTGGATTTCACGATGAATAAAATTAATGTTAGATGTTAATGTTAATTAGAGAAATGTAATTATTTCATCCACTCTTTCAAATTTATCGATTGTGTCACTTGGTAATTCTTCATCCCAACCAATTTTTAGTGTCCATGTTAACTGTAATAACAGTTTCGGAATCAACGTTACTGGACATGTGAAACCAATGGGTTCAAAGATCTTTTGATCACTTGACAATAAACCCCGTTTCGTTTTAGGTGTAATATTCAAATCAATGAGACTGGACAAATCACAATATAGAACATCTCTTTCAGAATCCCATGAAATATCTAAAACAGACACGTTTCTTTCATAGGAAAAGTCGCCAGCAGAATTATACGATGAATTATATACCCATTGTCTGCGGTTGAATTTTCCAATCGACATTAGCTTTTCTGATTGACTAATTAAAGCGGCCAATTCTTCAATATTATTGACACTGGTGACACAGTTGTCGACGTGAAACGATGTTTTCAATTCATCAGGAGTATTTTTCAAATGAATTGGTGCCCTATGCAAATGATGATTGATAGTCGCACCTAACAAAAAAGGGCTAGGTCACAAACCAAAAACTACTCGACAGTGCCGGAAGATTTTCTTTTCGGTTTTTGATTCATCTTTTCACCAAATAAACCTCAAATTGTCCCTTTCATTGGGATCAACATCAATTTGCAAAAATGCTTTTTCTATATCAGATTCAACTCCTATTAGTCTATTCTGAATTTTATCAACAATGAAAGAATCAATTCTAACAGATTAGGACCTTTTTCTAAACATGTATTTAGTGAATTTCCGTTATTATCCTTTGTTGATGCATCGAATACCGGCCTAATTTTAGTAGTGATACTGTTTTCTTTAATAACGGCCTATCAATAACTTGGCCTATCAATTGAATTTCCCCTAACTACTTCTATGATACCTTATGATTCCCATTCTGCAAAAACCTTACTACAATCTTCAAATTTTCCTAAACTAATTTTTTTTTGTTGAAGACAATATTCTAAGCTTCAGCTATTTCTTTGTTGTTAGAAAGTTTTGGATGACCTTCTTTCCAAGGAAGATTTACTTAATATCTACCATCATCTGTCTGCAAAACTGTTTCTTTAAAATACTATTTCGTTCTAAAATCAATTTCTTTTGGTGTGGTATTTGCGGGCTCCTTTATACCAAAAACATCCAATTCCACAAATCAGCAATAGAAAAATCAGTAAAACCGGAAAAAATACGGTTGTTACTTGGGTTATAGACTTGTTATCCTATTATAGTCGATTCAAGATACGTTTCTAAGGCAACAAGTCCATATTTCAAAGTTTTAATATGACTAATATCACATAAAGTAATGCTTTTATTTTTCAAAAAATCTATAACAGCTAAATCTAGCAATCTAGGTATTACATATCTTTTTCTATTCCAATACTGATAATTGGCATGAGAAGTCATTTTTAATGTCACTTATTGCGATATCGTATATATAATGGAGATTAGGAGATGATTGAAAACCACCAAAAACACCTTGTATGTTTTCCTCTCCTGAGGGCTTAAAATTCAAATCTTTTGCATACTTCGATAAAATATATTTTCTTTGAGAACCGGAAAACAGCAAAGCCCTGACAAGTTTCTTTTAATGATTATATTTGTCACTTTTGACAAGGACAGTTTGTAAGAGTGTGCCGGTTGAAAAATTACTTGTCAAAACATTTTCCAATTTTTGTTTGGATCTGGTTGAACCTTTTTTGAATCTAAATCACAGCACATTATTGGAAAATCCACTTTTATTTGTAACTAACGTTACTGCAGTTTCGTCCTATACGGACATTTTCAAACTTATACAATAAACTAACAATGATTCATTACATTCGCCCCTGTAGGTACTAATAGAAATAGAGGTACTTGACTTGATTGAGTACCTGAATTTACAGTTCACAATGCGGATGTGCTAATTTAAAAATCGGAGAGTATATTAAATCGATTTGATTATTTAACAGGTTACACCCACAATGTTTATGCTTGTGAATTTCCAAGGATTCTAAATAATTGAGTTTACAACCCTCCCTTGCATTGTGCAGAATTTCCGTATCGTTTAGATTTGGAAACTTGTGGTTGCATGCCAAGGAATGAGATAACCTGGCATGTGGTCTGAATGCTACTTCCACATTGTTTTTTCTGTTTTTTCCAAAATATGTTAGCGTTTCCCATTTCTTGATTTCTGGTTGTTTGACCTGAGGGTATATTAATCTGTAATACCCTGTCACACCTAATGACTCTAACGCTCGTAATTGAGTCTCCAATCTATCGTATAAAGATGATAATGACATACCTGACTTATTTTTGTTTACATGGTAAAGAACTAGGTTCAGTAACTCTCTCACATAAACCTCAATCAGAAATTTGTCTCTAGCGAACCGTACTTTCAACTGGTCAAGTGTTTTTTTGTAGTTTGCGCCGGATGGAGGAAAACTTTCCACAAGTTCCCGTGCTGGTTATCCCTGTTCCGTTGCCTGCACTAAATACTGAAACTTGTCTTCTAAATCGATGTCTTTATCCTGGTCTATCTTTTTAAACCGTTCCCAGAACTTCATCCAGCTTTTCACATTTCCGTCTAATTTGATCAGCTCTAACTTTGGCAATCGGAATTTTCGATTGATTTTTTCACCGTAAGAAATTTGTGAACTGATTCCACAATCTGCTCGCATCTGATTATCTGCCAATCGGATCTCGCATTCAGATTTATATTTGATTACTTCTGCTCTATAGAACTCCATATCGTCGAACTCTTATTGAACTTCGGCATCTTTGAACTTTCCGAAAAATAACTACACCTTGAAGGTCTCATCAGTGGTGAATATTCGATCACTCTTGTCTTCCAATTGTCTCAAGAGTGATAGTATTTGTGCCTTACTCGTTTGCTTCGTACTCAAGGCTACATCTAGCTCGCTGGTAGTATTGCAAAAATGTCTTCGCAGTTGCTCTCTTTCTTTCTGCATAATATCCATCGTCAATAACTTAGTCTGGCCGTACACGGACCACATATTTGCAGTTGAGGCAACCACAACATTGTGGTCACGTTGACTGCACTTCGCGGTTGACCCTACCACATTTTTGTAGTCGACTTGCGGTCATATAAACCGCACTTGCAGTTGAGGCAACTGACATCAAAAATTGAATGCTGTGAGACCAATATGAGAAAAAGTACACCACGGTGTACGCGGTTGGGTACGACTGCAAGTTTGTGGTTAGTGTACGGCGGATGCCGCGATGAAATCTCGGCGGAGATCAGCAGCAAGTGACTGCAGACGTCTTAAAATCTTCTCACTAACAAACTTGATTTAACTGAGAATATTATCAAACATCACATAAACTAAATATAAAGTCTATATATAGAGGGAATGATAGAAACATACATTCTAAATCTAACAGATCCACTTTTCATCACACGTGTCGATCCGATCCAAAAAAAAGGGTCGTTTTGGTTGCGCAAAAGGAAAGAACAGAAACGTGATAATTTCTGTCGGTCGTTCTAATCGTATGGCATTAATTTTTCGACCTTTTTAATTTTAACAATACGTTTTAAACCATCAAAAACCTCATGGGAGCTGATGCCCAGTTCTTGCGCCATCCCACGCTCCGTTTGGGATGGGTCAGTTTTCACCAGGGTCCTCAAATCCTCGTTCTGAATTACAGTAGGTTGACCACTTCGGGGCTCATCTTCGAGGCTAAAATCTCCAGAACGAAAGTTCACAAACCATCATCGAACAGTGCATTCATTAATACTATCATTGCGAAATGCCTGGTAATTTTTCAGGCTGTTTCGGTAGCGCTTTGGTTCAATTTGAATTCGTAGAGAAATATTGACCGAAAATCGCTTAACGGCATTATATAGTAATAGCTGAAAAGAGGCAAACATTTATAATTTGGAAAAAATGAACAGCATCAATGTATAGAGAACAAAATTCTGTATCGATCAGTATATCACACGTCACAGTAAAATAAATATTTATTTTGATATGGAACTACAAAAAAAGATGACGGACAAAACATTTGAAACAACCTAATGTATTTGCAGTTGTAATTCTGATTATTTCCTGATGCGAGAAAATATGTAGTTATAGTGTCGTTTTTAAATTCCAGTTAAAACTAAATCATCACCAAAACAAGAAAGCAGAGAAAGTGAAGAAGATACATATGATGTGGAAACTGTTGACTGGAACTATGAGACGGAAAATACACCTGATGACATCTTTGAAGGTGGGTACTTAGTGTTTTGAATTTTCATTCAATCTGAGATTGTTTAATTTAGTTGTTTGGATTATCAAACAAATTTTTAAATAAGTCAGGAAATTCACAGGTTATTGATACATATGATTAATATTAAAAGAATGATCAGATTCTGCAAATTGTAGTTATGGTAGATTTAGATTTTCACTATTTTGAATTAGGTGAGGAATAATCTCTTCCAGATGAATGGATTCATTTTTTATAAGCTCTTATTTAACTTGCAATGTTTATGTTAGCTATGTTATACTTTTTCTAATGTTGAAAATCACTGATTTTGTAATTGATTCTCCTGCTTTATATATTGAATTCATCAATCCTATTTTGAGTATACTGGGATTTTCACCAGTTTTTATTATTAAATGGAATGAGCGCATAAGTGGTCATGCTATATATAAATGTGTTACTAATATACTGTTTTCAATATTTCTCAAGTAATACTATTGATAACTGGTGATTTGTTTATTTTCAAATTGGATGTAATATTCTTATGATTATACATATACATAAACAATATATACATTGGGCGTTACCTCTTCTTTTACCATACTATAATCTTTCTCAAAAACATTATTGTCATGCAAATTTTATTTCTTGAATATAAAAATTGAAAAATGAAATATCTATCAGTTATACAAATTTTCAAATAATGGAAACTGTTTTTCAGATGGACATTGCACACCAAAAAAAGGAAACATCAAGGAAGAACCAGGTATGTATTGTAAATCAATATTGATTGGATTAAATTGGACGTTTATTTTAATTTTGGGGCAAAGGGAATTTACTTCAAACATCATGAGCGGCATTGTATCTTCTTCTAATAATAATACGGTAATAAAAATAGTATCCCAATGACAGCATAAATACAACTAAACAATGAGAATAACCTATGGGGTTTATAGATTAGGTTCTCTCAAAATATTTTCGATGGAATGAATATTCATATTGCATTTGTGAAAAAATGATGTGGAGGTTATAGCTATGCAAACAAAAAATACATTTCTGGATTAATGAAGATTTAACCATCAGTGGCTGAATAGAGCAGATGGTACTGTTCAAACCTCAGCAATCTTTGATGCTTTATAAAGCTCTGATCAGACCTTCTTTGGAGTATTTTTCTCATGTATGGAGCTCCGCCCCTAAGCATACCCTGAAGCTGCCGAGTTTCATCCAGGAAGGAAAAATCCGCCTGATTGGAGGCACGAACATCACTCTCAACCTTGATAGTCTGGAAGTTTGGAGACTTGTCTCTCTTCTATACATACTTTCACAGGCAGTGTTGAAGTGACTTGCCACATTTAATTCCACCAAGAGCGGTACATATCAGAAACACGCGACGGACTGTGACTACTCATCATTCTGAGATTCAACTTAGTACACCGCGAACTTTACTGTTTAAGAACTCTTTCATTTGGAGAACTGTGTTCAAGTGGGATAAACTTCCTGAGAAAGTTTTTTTCAAATGGATTTAATCTCCACCGATTCGAATACAATGTGTTTCGCTACTTTCGCACAGGCACCGCTCTTAGAGCGCCTTAAGGATTTTCCTGTAGTGCTTGTGTTTTGTCCTTAAAAGAAAACTATCAAAAGGGTTTAATATTAATTCTAAAACGTCATTACAAATTAGATGAATAAATGGAACTGAAACTCAATGTACATTAACTGGTTAACATATTGAAAGAAATTTCACTAGTTCGGACTTCCATTGTCTACTATATAAAATGATTTGAAATCCCTGAAACAACTAAAAAAGAAGAATTGAAAATGAATAGCTGAAATGCTGAAAACTGAAATGAAATAATAGTGAAATAAAATACAAGTAAAAATAGAACGATTGAATAAATAAAAATAAAGAAATGAAAATAAAAAGTGGAGAGATTCCAAGTCACGTTAGTTCACGACGTTTCGATTGTTAGTATCTACAATCGTCTTCGGGTGATGTCATCACCGTTAAGATAAAATAATGTAAGATATTTATTCATCTTCAAAAATTTTTACAGAAAACAGAATGTTACAATAGTCAGACAACAGTTTTTTGTTTAGGTACGTCACAATATTGTAGAAAGTATTCTCAAACTAAAAAAATATTTAATAATGAAAAAATACGTTAGTGTATCAAAAATTAGATATTTACATATATAAAACCAGTCACATATATGAACAGTTTTAACTTTAGAGGCACATCGATGGAAAACACAGAAACATTAATCACAAAATCTGTAGTCCACACTCTTGACGAGCAAAAATATAAGTATTTAGACCCATTAATGAAGAAAAATTTCATTTATATCATATTATGACACATTAATTAACTGTCTTAAACAAATTTACTTCTAATATTTCACTAATCACAAACTAATTTATTTACAACACTTATCAACTAACGCTTAATTTATTTCCACTATTTGAATTCCTTGTTTAACCGCTCGATTCACTTTCTGAACTCCACTGCCTTCTTGGGACGAGAAGCCGTTGTGTTCTGTTGCCCAAATTGGTCATAGTTCTTATAATTTTCTTTTCGCTCACCAATAGTTGACGACAAACCGGGCTTGTTCCCCACAATAGAACCTCATATACAAGATGGCAATATACCATGCCATAGTAAACAGTCTTCAATACTTCGCTAGATAGTCGAGCGCTTGCCGATTTTTTGTGAAAGAGATGTTCTTTGTTTTATTTTTGTTTATGGACATAACGTTTGAATTTGAAAAGATTTCCATATTCAATAATGTTTCCTCTGACTTACATTCTATCACGCTTGAGTTTTCGTCCTGTAACAAAAGGGTGGAGTCATCCTCATACATAAAAACATAAGCAGCATCAATAAACGTTGGTGAGTTTTTTATGTAAATAATGAACAATAGGATACCTAGCACTGAGCCCTGAGGCACCCTATGTTTGACTTCTATAGTTTTTGATGTCTTATTATTTAGTGATACATACTTCTGTGTGTCTTTTAGGTATGACTCGATGACATCTAATGCTATTCGGCGTATTCCATATTTGTGGAGTTTTTTCTACAAAATATCATGAGAAACACTATCAAATGCCTTTGGCAGGTCACATAAGATTGCACGTGTATGCATCCCTACATCTTGATTTTTTACTATTGTGTGCACTACATATATCGGTGACAGCTTGAGAGATTGATCTGAGAGAATGAAAACTATACTGATGATCATCTAGGAGTTTTCCCTTTTCTGAAAAATTGGTTGATCTGTCCTTATAATTGCTTCTATTATTTTTGAGATTATAGGAGTTATTGTTATAAATCTGTAGTTGTCACAATTATTAGCATCACCTTTCTTTAGAATAGGGATTGCTCTTCCCAGTTTCAGGTGTGATTGAAACTCTCCCTTTACCAGGAAGATATTTATCAGATGTGCTAAAATTTCAGGGACGAGTTTTATTATTCTGGAACTGATATTGTATACATTCCATAATACTACTATTTTTTAAGGTTCTCAAAAGTGGGTCTCAGGAATACCGAGGTTTTTACATTCATTTTCAAAAGTTCCTCACCTCTCAGATCGGTGGGAGGTATTGTTTTAATAATATTGTCAACCATTGTGGAACTATATTCACTGAATTCATCCGCAGTAAGGCACATGCTTTCACTACTAAAAGTGGATTTTCCTCTGATCTCATTTACTATTTTCCAGGCAGTTTTTGAAACATTTTTACTATTTGTGAGGGCACTATCATACACCTCCCTTTTGGATTTGTTTTTTTTGTATTTTTTTTTGCAGAATTATAAGACTTTTGATTCTGGATTCCCCGTCATTTTATGAATGTTTTTGTTGTTACACCAGAGGGTTTGGAGGGTTGTGTTTGGGGT
The DNA here is from genome assembly GCF_000500325.1 of Leptinotarsa decemlineata. Classification (NCBI taxonomy): domain Eukaryota; kingdom Metazoa; phylum Arthropoda; class Insecta; order Coleoptera; family Chrysomelidae; genus Leptinotarsa; species Leptinotarsa decemlineata. Next base: position 96,594 of record NW_019292042.1, read on the forward strand.
TTTTGGGATGCCTTAATCTTGTTATTTTCAGATACTATGTTTTCAAGGCCCTTTGTTTGATATTGAGAAACAGTGGGTGCGAGTATTCAATAAGTGGAAGACAGATTAGTTTATATATTTGGCTTCCTGTTGATATGTTTGCACCTGCTCCCAGGTTTGTCAAATTTGTGAAATGTGCGACTCTTGCAATCTTTTTTTTTATGTTATTGACGTGGCTGTTGAAATTTAGTCTGGAATCAAGCGTAACACCTAGGTAATTAACTGTCGATTTTGCATGTAAGATATGTTGGAGAAGTTGCGGAATTCCGATGATTAAATATGATAAACTGAGACTTGGCTGGAGTTTCTATTTATTGAACCAGTTATTTGTTACTGTTGCAAGATGTTCCAAATTGTTAATAACTTTGTCTAGCGTTTGATCTTGCGCAATTAGGGCTGTGTCATCTGCATACTGGAGAATATATGCTCATGCCTAAAGTGGTTGATATTCCTTTGTTGGTGATGATAAATATCATAGTTGTATAAGTTATATAACAATGGTGAGAGCGGTCAACCCTGTGGATAAATTCGTTTGAAAAACTACTCAGTATTTTAATTCTCAGTTTCCTGTCAATTAATAAATTCTTAATTGTATGTACTAGATAGTTAGGACAACCCAGTTGATGCAGTTTGAATAAAAGACCCTTGTGCCAGATGCTATTGAATGTTTTTTCATATCCATAAAGATCTCTGCCGTTTTTTTGTTGTTCAGCTTGGTTGTTTCAATGTTGTTCGTGAGAATCGTGAGAGGATGCATAGTAAATCTTCCTTGTCCAAATCCAAACTGGTAGCTTGGAATTGTATCATTAAGCATTTGGAGTAAACGGTTTCGTAAAAGTTTTTACCAATTACATGCAGGAGAGTAATCAGACGATAACTGTCTGTAAGGGAGTTATCCTTGTTTGGTTTGGGAATTGTTTTTATTGTGCCCATTTTCCAATTGTCAGGTATATAATGCGTTTTAAGGCAAAATTCATAGCTTTTTATGATATATTTGTGTATCTCATAATCCAGCATTCTCAACATGTTTCTTGTGATATAGTCATGCCCTGGAGCTGCGTTGTTTCCCTGATATAAGATTTCAAAATATTCTTCATTTACATTGAATGTAGTATTTTCTTGTACGGGTATCTGCCAAAAGAAGATTTCGTACACATTTTTTGTAAGCTTTTTTGGAAGGTTAATTATATTCAGTATTGTTATCTATAATATCTTTAGTATATACTCCTTCCCTTTTGTAATTGGATAATTTCCGTATTTCATTCCAATAGGATTTGCTCCTCTTTTCATGAATGTCTTCACATATTTGAATCCATTTGTGGGTTCTGTATTCTTGAATCAAATTTTGAATGTTCTTGTTAAACTTATTAATTGAAGCTTTAGACGTTGGATCACTGTTTGCTCTATATTCACGATCACGATATTCAGTATCATCATTTCTGTGTACTATGGTTTATAAGAGCAGCAAATGAAACAGACTTTGATTTTTTCACTTTTGCAACCGAGTTTCAGAAGCAGCTGAATTCGGGGTAGAATATGCAACTTTTGCGAACGTATTTGTGATAGGACAGTAAATTCTGTGATGTATATTTATACATATATGTACACGATTGTTGTGATTGCATTTTTATTCGCCGAACTGTTATATATTTTCTGTGTGTTTCCGTTTTTATCTCAATCGTCGCAAAACGCCGTCTTTTCATGAATCTCTTCAATCTTGGGAACAGGAAAAAGTCGCCGGGGGCGAAATCTGGTGAATACGCTGTCTGAGGAATGATTACAGTTTTGTTTTTGGACAAAAAAAAAACTACGAACAAGTAATGACAAGTGAGCAGGTGAAGGGGATGCAAAAGCCATTAATTGTTTTTTTTCTCACAGAATTAGACGTTATCTTCGTATTGCTTCTCGCAAGCGGAGTATAACTTCAAGATAATACTCCGTATTGACCGTACGGTCATGTGGTAAGAACTCCTGATGCATTATGCCAAGGTAATCAAAGAAAACAGTGAGAAAAACCTTGACATTTGATCGAACTTGATGTGCTTTTTTGGTCTTAGCCCTCCTGGGATGATTGGACTTTGGTTTCGATGTCATATCCATATAGCAATGATTTGTCACCAGTCATGACGTCATTTAACAATTCCTGAGCGATGCTCATGCGACAAACTTCGCTGCCACACGCTACATGCCCAAAATTTCCGAAAAAATTGCATGACATGAGCCAACCGATGTGAGGACATCCTCAGCAGTTTCTCTAATAGTGATACGACAAATCTCCATAACATTTTCTCAAAATTTTCATGGGTTGTTGATGTTCTGGGGCGTCCAGGGCGAGCGTCCTCATTCACGTCTTCTCTGAGCACTCAATTCCATTTTTTATATTCCATGTACACCTATAGGCTCTTATTCTCAATAATATAACAACACCTCTGAGGATTACTTGTAATGAGCAGTTGGCTAGATGAAATATTTCGTTTCATATTTTTTATAGATTTTCCTCAAATTAATTTCAGATATTAGTTTAAAAACTAGACTCTAGGCTAAAACAATGTTTTTATTTAGGAATTTCCTATTGTGCTCAAGTTAAGGGAAAAATAGTGCCCAAGAGCGGTCCATGGTACCGTTTGTCAATTTCTTATATTTTCAAAAATGAAGAGGACACATTGCTGAAGGATATATCCCAAATATTGAGGTCAAGAAGTGTTTTTCGAGGATTGGAAGAAGCTGGCACAAGTGCATAATATTCAATGGGGACTATTTTGAAGGCAACAACAATAATGTATAGAAATAAATTTTTTTTTTTTCAAAAAAATGTAAATTGTCTTTTAGTTAAAATGGACAACTTGCAAGATATTGAATTTTATGTACCTCCAAGTATTTTGTCAACTTTTCTATAAAAAAATTAAGGCTAGAAATAATTGAGATAAACAGATTTTATGATATAGTAGCAAAATATATTAATCAGTCCAGTAATAATGACATTTATTTCAACCTCTTGAACGACTCATGAATTTTCACTAGTATACTTGTTGGAATTGGCAACTTAAAAGTTATTATTTCATCTGGTATCTTCAATTCGAAGTGACAGTTTAATAACAGCATTATTATGGACTAATCTTTCAGATTTTAAGGAAGAACGAAGTATCTATCTGAAATCCGAAGAAGTGGATATGATTTTCACTGAAGGTAAAGTAATTTATCTATATCTTTAATTGTTTTATTCAGAACGTAGAACATTCGTAACAGTTTGATATAATGAGAAAATGATAAAATATCTTGGGAACTAAGTAACTGAATGAGAGGGCCAGCTACAGGTATAGTTCTAATGATTGCTACCTAAATGAATTTTTCTATGTTTTTTTTTAAACACAAACAAAGGCTAAGTAATCAATTTGTATTCAATAAAACATATTCGTTTGATGAAAATATATGAGGGTGTTATTGTGAAAATAGTATTGATGTTGAGCCTCCTGAGTGTGATTTAAAAGGAGATGCCAAACGTTATTGAAACCATTTTAATTGTAATAGTGTAATTGAACAATATTGAATAAAAAATTAAGTGAAGTTCTAGAGATACTAATAGAAAATAAGTTGAATGTTTGTAAGTTTTGATTTTGAGAGATCATACTGACCATTTTTTCCTACTTCATTCAAGAAATACTTTTAACAATTATAGTATGAGATTGGTGTGACATTAATCTAGTCTTCGATAGAGAACGAATTGCTCTTCGTTTAACATGTGCCATCTAAAATATTACATCTGTCAAAATGTCAACCAAAAATAATTAGTTTGAGTTCAATAGTCGATGAAAGCAATACACTTTTGTGGTTTTTGAAGAATGGAAAAATTTGAATAACATTCAGTGGTTTGAGTACTTTCACCTGAAATGTGAGTCTGCACCATTATTTTGAAAAGCTAACCTCTGTTCATGGTAGAAAGTGTGTTTGGTGAAAACAGAGTCCACTCTCACATCTGAAACGAAAGAAAAATCAAAGCAGTGAACAAAAAAGCCAAAGGTATATTGAAGAAAGCCGTTTTTTGGGATGTGAAAGGCGTTATTCACTGTATTTGATTAATTGGAAATAGGTAAAACAATAATAAGCAGCTGAATCGTACCATTTCGATGCCAAGTTGTTGAAAGAACGGCGCGGTTTGACTAGCAAGAAAGTTTTCTTTCATCAAAATAACGAACCCACCCACAGTGGGTTCTCACTCTTCCCAACGAGCATTGAGGCCATAACCAAAAAAAAAATCGTTAGCTATCTTAGGCTAGATTATTGTCAAACTACCTTCGGGTAACCTTTCTCATCCAATAGGTACATACAATCTCGTTTGTGATTTGTGTACCTGAAAACGTAGTTGATGCTGGCAAATGAGAACTTTGCTTTTATTTGTCTGGGCAATGAAGTTTAAATATTTTAAAAGTTGACATGTATAATAATGAATACCATAAAAAATTTACTATTGACAATTTTCAAAGTGTTCTCAGTAAAATTAAATTAAAACTTTATCGTATAAATATGTCATGCAAGTTGTCTATAAGAGAATACACATTTAGTTAACATATCTTCAAATATCAAGTATAATTACCAAAATGTATATGTATTTCAAAAAATTTTAGACACACCACCGAAAGCCACCAATCCAGGAACCTTTGAGAATCTTGTTAATGGAATAATATCCTCAGAATCTATGACAAATCTGGAAAATGAAAATCATATCTTGGTAGAGAATGATGAAGATGGGACTAATGTTTCCAAAACGAATTTTGATAAAAAACCTTTAACTCAACCAGTTTCTGCAGGAAGCAAAAACATTCTGAACATATCAAATGACACAGGACAGCAACCTGGCGAGAGTTTAATTCATAATGGTTCACCTTGTATGTCTAGCGATGGTGACAGTGAGTGTAGTTTTGAAACTGTTAAACTTTCCAACAATGATTCACAGTCTCCTTGCAAAACTTCCGAAAAAGGATCCAGAATATTGAAAATTCCTGTTGATATAGATGAATCGACTAATGACTCTGATAAGTACTCATCTGGGTCAAGTTATACTATTGACAGTTTTATGCAAATAACCAAAAAAAATAAATCATCTAAAAATATATCTTCATCACAGGATCTCGATAGCTCTTTCAACTCACAAGAACATGTAGAAAAGCATTCAATAGAATCTGATTCTGGTAATATTACGAATAGTCAATCTTCAACATCTGCTGATAGTACTGATATATCAAATTCTTCATCGAGTGAAAGTACCTTAGCTAACTCATCTGTTGAAGAAGTGACAACAGAGTGTATTACAGATAGCACATTAGTTGATAAATTGGATGAGACTACAGTCACCAGCATATTTGACAATAAATCTGGGTTACCTACGTTGATTAAGCGTACAGATAATCAATGCTCACAAACAAAAGATCCTTTCATTGAAATTATCACCTCTCCGGTTTCTACCAGCTGTGATTCTGGAAATCCACAGTCTGATATCCTTGAAAATTTTTCAGCATATCAGTATGGCAGTAGAACTGAAGAGAAGAAACAAAAAGAGTCTGATTCTAAAAAGCTACCGAGTGAACCAAATTCAGAGGGTTACATAGAGTCTGCAACTGCTAATATTCCTCATTATTCAGAAAATACAAATATGGAACATCAGGAGAATAAAAATGATAGGGATGGTGAATTGTCTGCTATTGATAATGAAATAAATTCTTATGAACAAACAGAAAATCTAAATAGTCACAATGGCAAAAATGAACATGCAAAAGAGACGGCCATGAAAAATTCAGATGAGCATACAAAAATGACAAGCTCTGAGAAAAAATGTCCTGATAGAAGTGATGTCAGTAAAGAGGGAAAGGATAGTTCCATTGATACTTTGAATTATCCTGATGACCAGGCTGAAAGACTCACAAGTAGAAAAAAAGTGGAATATCTGGGTTGTGGAAATGAAGATACAAATTCTACATATGACAAAAGCAATTATCTTAATAAAAAAATCTCTGAAAATGAAAATTCTGATTCAACAGATAATATCGAGGATGGAATCGTTGATGATATATTTTTCAAAACACCCGATGAGTCTCTTCAAAATGATGACAATAAAAAAAGTTGTGAAGATTCTGAGTCTTCAGATAATGAAATTTATTTTCAACCCACCCAAAAGATATCTGAAACATCATATATTCATTTAGGTTTTGATGAAGATGAAGCAACCCAGGTCATAACTACGATTGAACAAACAGAAGCAGGAAGTATTGATAAGCAAAACAGTCAGAGAGTGTCTGCTGGAGAAAATAAAGATGTTGCAAATGACACCAGTAACGTATATTATTTGGCTACTCAAAAATTATCTGATACAGACACTAGTAATGTAGAAAATGAAGGTAACAGAGATCATTCCAAGTCGGGTCAAGATTCAATAGAACCTGATGTGAATGAAAGAGAAGATGATATTAGCAATCCTTTTTCTGTGGAAACAGTAAAATGGGATTCAGATGAAGATACTAATATCTCTGACAGTCAATCCTTCACGGTATCAGATCTTTTGAATGAACACAATTACAGTTGTGCTTCTATTTCAGACATTGACGACCCTGCAAAAAATGAAAAAATCGTTCAGAATCCTGAAATAGAAGATAGTGATTCTAGAGAAACTGATAACAAAGTATCAGATAAAGTAAACTCGGAACTTGAAATAGAGGACAGCGATTCTGACACTATAAATCGGAATTGTAAAAATGAGACAGATGAAAATAACATAGTTTCTCCAAGTTTCTCCTCACGAGAAAATGGAAGTGATGAAGAAGATTGTCAAAAGTCACTTTCTGATTCATTGGACATTATTGACACAAGCTACATACACAGTGAACATAATTATAGTTCCGGTGGATCTCCAGGTGTCACCGAAGATGAAGATATAGTTAACAGATTTGCAGGAGGGTATAATCAAGCTAAAGGTAATGATAACGATAGTGACGAAACTGACATAGATAGAGAAATGAATTTCAATAAAGATTTTGTCAGTGTATGTGAGGACAAGAATTCAGTAGAGAAAAAAGACTTGGCTAATCTGGAGGAAATACCGGACAGTCAGGAAGAGTTTTCCCTCTCGCAGCAGAGTACCAAATCATATGAATTTGACATCAGCGAAAATGTCAATAATTTAGGTAATTTTTCCATTACTGAATGACTAGATTAATAACTCTGTTGGTTGGTGGTATAACTACGCTTTTCATATGCCTGTGCACGTCATAACATGAAAATAATTGAATAGCAATATTTTCATTAGCAGTGAAATAGTAGCAAATTTGTAAAAATCTTATAAGATATATAATTTGTATTAAGAGATCACAACGAATTGAAAAATATATGTTTATAAGAGATCATTATTTTTAGCATAAACAGCATCATTGTTGATTAACGTAAAAATTTTTTTTGTTCAAAATTAAAGACAGTTTTTGTTTTGTGTCCTATACAGGATGTAACTGAATTAGTGTAAAACATAAAATACAGTTAATACTTTTCTCAAATTAGTGGGATATGAAGAATGATCCTTTCGTCTACGAAACAGAAGATGACATTTTGTTGCATCATAGCCCTCGCTATGTTTATCAGAGTTCTTACTTTGCATCATCTTGTCCTTTGAGTTGTATAAACAAAGTCACTTGTGTCTTTTTTTTTTAATTTGATCTAAACATTAGTATATCATGTTTTAAATTGAATATCAATAAACTTTTATTCATCTTCTTTTTAACAAGTCGAACATTTATGAAGACATCATCTAAATTTATTTTTGAATTATGTATGCCACCATTTTTTAATATGGATAATAGTGAGACATTCATAGTCCCACCATTCAACCAAACAAGTTGGCATGCTGATGACATCAACTTTACTGGTTAAACACGTGTTGAGAAGAGTATTACAGTCTGGTGTGTGGAAAAATGTTTTTTTTTTGGATTGTGTGAAATAGTTTATGCCTTAGTGTTTTTCTTTTTCATTAAATCTGATGCAATTCCACAATTTAAAAAAAATCACTGTTGTTTAAATTCAGAATAGAATATTTGTAAAAATGACTTTTCCCCACAGTTTTGTATGGGCATGATCATTACTTTTGAACAGTTATAAAATGATACAAAATATATAAAATTTTAACAAGTTTACAGTGTTCAAGAATCAATAAATGATTATTCACCCTAGTATTCGAGGCATGTAGTTATTCATTTTGTTTGTCAGATGCATGATATCAAGTAACAGTGTAGCATTAGCAGATCATAAATTATCGCATGACATACCCCATATGGAGTAAAGAAAATTTGATACCTATCCCTAAAATTATAATTTTATAATAATTTTTGAAAATTTCAAGTTTACTGGTATAGCCATCCAATTTATGCAATAGGATTAACCTTAAATTCAATGAAAAAATAATAATTTCAAATAAANATGTGCTAAAACATTTAGAACGCTAGATGCAAGATTATATGAAACTGGGAGTTTTAATAAAAATGCAGGTGATGGAAGACCGGAAACTGTAACAACGCCTGAACTAGATGAACTATCACAGCGGGTCCAAGCTCTACTGCCTCGGGATTTTCACCCAAGATTAATGTTCTGCAGGTGGTTGATTCATACGATGGCATATAATAATATTTTAACAAATATTTCATTTACGGACGAATCAAATTTTTCACGGTATGCTATATTATGAACTTTCACGATAACCACTTTTGGGCCGACGAAAATTCTCACGTTTTTAGAGAAAGTCATTTTCAGCAACAATTTTCGCCGAACGTTTGGGAAGGATTAATTGGTGACTACCTCATATTCCCATTTTTTTTTACCAGCAAGATTAACAGATGAATCCTACACGGACTTTTTGCGAGATCATTTACCCATTTTGTTAGAAAAAGTGGCGGTACTTGTTAGAGACAACATGTGGTTTATGCACGACGGGGCTTCAGCTCATTTTAGTGTTCTTGCTCGTCAATTTCGACATAACCTACCCTAATCGCTGGATTGGACGTGCAGGCAGGACCTCAAAATTGACCAGCTCGCAGTCCTGATATGAATAATTGACTACACTGAATAATCAAACTTCATTTTATTTCACTTTAAATACAACAAACACTTCAATTAAAAATTCAACTATTATTTTAATGTATCGCCTTACTAGATCACTTGGCATACCACAGTGTTACGTCCACTTCACTGTGTACTTGACTGTCTGAATACGCTTGTAGCCAGCGTTCAAATAACGCAATGGAACAGCGTAGAATTTCGCCGAAGTTCTATGGACATCGGTAGCATGTTTCTTGCTCTTTCTCGAGCGGCAGGTAACATTGAATAGTCCCATGCTCGTCATGCTACGCCATGCTACGTCACGTTTGGTTTAAGGTTACCAGTGGCGGTTGGCGTTATTTACAACAATATTTTGGAATGGCTCACTACCACATAAACTATGGAATACTGATATGTGGTGATTCCTCACATGCAAATGAGTCATAACTGTTGTATTGTGAGATTTTTTTCTTATGCACTGAATGTTAATTATTCATATTTTCTGTAGGATGTACCTAAGCATATTTTGTTATTGCGGAAATTTTCGACTGTAACAGAAATTTTAATTTGAGGTCAATAAAATTTCTTTCTTTCTTTGTTACTGGACCTAATAATTTCAATCTCAATCGGGCAAAATAAGCGCCTCATTACTTCAAATAACTATAGCAAATTCCANATGATCATCATTACTTTGTTGCCTGGGCCCATAACCTGTTGGAAATGCAATGAGGGCAGTGCAAAAGTGTAATTACAATAAGCCTGAGTTACTTCTAAACGTTATATTGAACATATCAATAATTTATATATATTATGATGAACTTGTATCTGACAGTCATTCATATACATACAAAAATGTCAAACAATAACTGAAAATAAATGATTGATGTACAATACAGGGTGTGTTGCATTTTCAATTACCAACAATTTTGATAGGCCTTTTTTAAGTGGGCTTGTTTTTGACGGCCTCTGTTTTTTTGCAGGTCACTTCAATAAAAACATCGGTAAAGTCTATTTTGTAAAGAACTTTTATGCAATTATTCTCTGTAATATATCGAAGGCAGCAAATTTTTCTTCAGGGAATGTTATTGAAATTAAGGAAATTAATATTATTTGAAAATCCTTTGAAATCTAAAAATTCATCAAACGTCAAAACTTTACAGTAAAAGGACATGGTGCGATACGTGCATCTCTTATAAGTTGCGCCCACCCCTCAGGGGTATAAACGGGTACATATCTTGCCTTCTTCTCTATTTTCGAGTGAATGGAGTCACACTCCATTTCAGTGTGCCCTGTTTCGAAAAACCGATGATCAGTTACTTTCAATGATGGATGTTCTGCCAGAAGTTGGATGCACATGGCTGCAAATATTGAATATTTTTGCTGGCCTCCACAGCCGTCAGACATCATATGCACTGCTTCGATCTCAGAATGGCTCATAATATAATCACAAACACAGGATGAAATTTCGTTAGCCCCTCTTTCCCTTTGTTTCGTCCCACAAGTAGCACATAACATTTTGGTTTCCTAAATTATAGATTGTGAAATTATACACCGCTAGTTTCCTTAAATAAAATATTTGTCCAGCGCATCCTTTGGGAGTTGTTAACACTGCCTGCAAATCAAAATTTAAAGCCAAGACCTTGGGATTCTCTTTTGCTATTAACTTGTCCACATCGCGGGCTTGTCTAGCTTCATTTTTTCTATTGAGATGTTTTTGATACGGTTCGTCTTCTACCCTTTTCTCTCCTTCAGACATACTTTTGTATGCCAAACATTTCTTACATTGGTCTTTTTTTGGCTTAAAGAAGCCTAAGTTGTATTCGGAAAATATCTGGTGATATTTCTCAAATGTAACAATTTTCACATTTTCAGTGCTGCACAACTCTTTGTACATCCTGTACATAATTGATACATTAAGAGATAGGTCAAGGTACTTCTTTTTACTAGATTGACGACAATAATGCGATTCTACCGCTGGAAAGGATAGAATCTGGTGGTAATTTGTTTGATGGTTGATGTTTCCCGCGTTTATCTGGTTCTAAAGCTTCATTGGAAGAGTGCTTGTTTGCGGCACTTCGCATAAAGGAGTCTGTCACATTTAATGTGGCCATAAAAAATGCTCTACACACTGTAAGTTTATTTCCATCAACCGTAAGACTGGAATTTTCGATACCTCTTGTCGTCCGTTTCTTTGTTTTTTTTTCAATGTGATTATACAGAAATTGTCGTTGATCGCCAATGCAGCTCAAATTGCGAAAATTATTATAAACCCTTATTCGGTTTGGCTCGGTAACTGAAGCTGCACATTTATGTTTTGGTTTATTGAGACAAGGTACTGGCAAAAGAGAACGTGAAGGTTTCTCGATTCCCCTATGACCAATGTAAGACTCACCTCTGAGCCTTTTAACCTTCCTTACATTTTTCTTCCATAATTTCTCGTTTCTCTTTTTTTAGTAGATACCTTTTCACGGTCAGGAAAATCCTCAACATCACTTTCCCATGAGCTCTCATTTTCTATATCTGACGAACCTGAAGGTTCATAGAGATCCGAAGAAGATCTAGAAACATACGAGTAATCTTCTTCCAGTGTTCCTGGTAAAGCTGGAGGCAGATCATCAGGTTGGACAACCAGGCGAGATGTTGACGGGTACTGATTTAATTCACTGNACGTGTTGAGAAGAGTATTACAGTCTGGTGTGTGGAAAAATGTTTTTTTTTTGGATTGTGTGAAATAGTTTATGCCTTAGTGTTTTTCTTTTTCATTAAATCTGATGCAATTCCACAATTTAAAAAAAATCACTGTTGTTTAAATTCAGAATAGAATATTTGTAAAAATGACTTTTCCCCACAGTTTTGTATGGGCATGATCATTACTTTTGAACAGTTATAAAATGATACAAAATATATAAAATTTTAACAAGTTTACAGTGTTCAAGAATCAATAAATGATTATTCACCCTAGTATTCGAGGCATGTAGTTATTCATTTTGTTTGTCAGATGCATGATATCAAGTAACAGTGTAGCATTAGCAGATCATAAATTATCGCATGACATACCCCATATGGAGTAAAGAAAATTTGATACCTATCCCTAAAATTATAATTTTATAATAATTTTTGAAAATTTCAAGTTTACTGGTATCGCCATCCAATTTATGCAATAGGATTAACCTTAAATTCAATGAAAAAATAATAATTTCAAATAAATGAGATCAAAAACATTGAATTTTTTTTCTATTTCTTCTTATTGTTAAGTATCTTTCTCTTAATACTGAATATAATAATAAGTGGTATTCTTAGCCAATTTTGACTCAAAATACAACACAACACTTCTTACTTCAATTACATTTCATAATTATTTCATTTGTTACTATTGCTTCTATCTTTGTTGTTTTGCTCTTGGAAATATTCTTCGAACTAGTCTGCTCTGCTTTATCGCTTTATCTGCCCATATTTATATATACGTCAGTGTATTCTCGCGAAACATTTTTAGCCTCTAGTTTATTCATTTACGTTTGTTTGGTATACAAGGTGTTTCCTGACTACAATACGAAACTTCAGAGGGTGATTCGTTAGGTTGTTTAAAAAAAAAGGTTCTTATGAACCTTTGTCCAAAGTTGATTCGTTTGTGAGATATATGGCGTTGAAGTTTGAAAAAAACGATATTTATAAAATATCATGAATATCATGATAGCAAGTAAACATCGATCGTTCAGCTTGCGGCTTGAACCACCGACTCACACTTCGGTCGATTGAAAGAGTAAAGCACCCACGTCGAACCGTCCGGCTACCTAAGTAATGAGGCCCCTCCTAGGCCCTAACTAGATTGAAATTACTAGGTCCAGTGGAATCTTAGTGGACACCACAGACAACAATATTGGGAAAGAAAACTACGCCACTGACTTGTTGTTCTTTTTAAAGATAAATCAACTAAAAATGCAACTTTTTCGTCGCTTGGGTTTTCTTCATATCTAGCTTCGTTTTCGAGAAAAAAAATTGAAGCCACTTTGCATATCATGAACATCTGCTTTGAAGACCAGCTGACAGTGTTGTCATATTAGTGAAAGTCAGATTTGTCAATAGCAGTGATGTCATCATGAATAATTTTACTAATGCTGAAAAGGCTGACATGCACTTTATTTATGAATTAGCAAATGGAAATGAGAAAGAAGAACGGATAATTCACCAGGACAGATATCTCAACAATTCAATGTGCTAAAACATTTAGAACGCTAGATGCAAGATTATATGAAACTGGGAGTTTTAATAAAAATGCAGGTGATGGAAGACCGGAAACTGTAACAACGCCTGAACTAGATGAACTATCACAGCGGGTCCAAGCTCTACTGCCTCGGGATTTTCACCCAAGATTAATGTTCTGCAGGTGGTTGATTCATACCTAGATCCCCCTTTCC
>NW_019292042.1:113557-131083 GCF_000500325.1 Leptinotarsa decemlineata
ATCCTATATGCATATACATATACATTTTTCATTATTAGGTAATCTCGAATCACCAGAGTCAACTCTGGTAAGTAATGTCAATGTGGAACATTTTAAATATAAATTTTATTTGTTCGTCACCAGAACTTTTCTCGGTATGCACCTTTCACCAATCAAGTATGCGCATTACCAAAGCTTATCAAGAAAAGTATCACATTACAGGGCTGTGTGTAAACCGTTTTTGTTTAACGAAAATTTTTACTCTTTGATATTTATCTGCTTCTTTCATGATTTACTCAAGAAACAAAAGCACGGTATAGCTGCAAAAACTTGTCTCCGATATGCAGTGTGGACTGTGAGATTTTCATAGTTGAAGTGAACTTTTTTTGTTCGGGTCTTCACCAATGTTATGATTCATTATTTACGGTATATTTTTTTAGGGCATAATCAACAGCAGAATACAGAAGTAGTTGTTGAATCTTTGGAAAATAATAAGGAAAAAGGTAAATGTTTAGTATCATTATTGGTACGGAGGAATCAGGGATACCATTTTCTTTTCTCAATATTTACACATTTGATCTCTTTAAAGAACTTTTACTGCCTTATCAAACTTCATTGTCAAAACTTTTTGAAAATAACAGGGAAATAGAAGTAAAGTGATCTAGATATTTATTAAGGGTAAAAAAGTTCAAGATTGATGAAATTGATCTAGACTATTATTTCATCTTTCACAATTCGATTTGTAAATTCGACAACCACTTCCTAGGCTAAGCACGGAAAAAATCGAATTATATCCAACGGACATTTGTTGGTTTTTTCTCTTCTGCAAGACCATTCTTGCATATGCTTCTTATTGTCCAGGGAAAGTAATGTGCAACACGTGATTGGGTGATCTACTACAATTAAAAAAAAACTAGTCAATACAGTTTATTGTATGATTTTCACTATAAAGGGGTTTTACAGAGACCACGACACCTGTTTCGCTATACAATGGCTTCCTCAAGCAGTTTACGCTTGATTAGTTTTTTAATATGGATTTTCATCAAGTATCGGCCAGTTCTATTCAACTACTATAATCAACTTTCAGATTATTGCCCCTCATAAGAGTAGGGATGATTACACTGAGACCGTGTGGTTTCTTTCATCATCTATAAGAATGACATCTTAGAGGAAAACTTGTATAATTTTGAAGTCTGGAATATAATTCAATAACTATCACCATATAGCAAAAGGGAAGTAGTTTTTTCCGAAAAAGATGTTTCAAATTGAAATATTTGACAAATGTAGAATAGCTGGGAGTAGTTACTTTCCTTATATGGTTCAAATTCAATTCTTAGTAGTTTGTTAAAACAACACGAAGTGTATTTACAATTTGAAATATGAAAATTTATATCAAGTAATTGAAAATGTTCTATTCATTCGAAATATTTTCAAAACACCTTCACCATGGTTCTATTGCAGTTGACAAAAACATTTTTATTTCAACAATGTATTTGTATTTTTGTAATAATTTTTGAATTGTATTTTCAATTCTGATGTAAGTTTATTCAGGTTGTCCTATTTCTATTATAGTCCGGTCGGTCGGTAGCCAAGCGGTTCGGCGTGGGTGCTTTGTTCACTCACTCGAATTGACTGCCGTGTTGGTCGGTGGTTCAAGCCCTACTCTGAACGATCGGTCTTCACTTGCTATCGTCCAACCCGTGTTAGGAATCATACGTTAAAAGGTAAGACCTCGTTAATCCTTAGCTCTCATAAGTTTCGACTTCTGAGGGTTGTCGTTCGTAGGGGTACGACAGCTGGTTGACGGAAAAACAGATTTTAAATAGATTTTTTTTTCAATGTATTTTTTAACTTCGAATAAAAAGATGAATATTTGTAATGCAGAAATCTTGGTAGTTGAGTAATATGTACTAATTTTTTTTTCATTTACATTTAATAATAGTCTTAATTTATTTTTGCAATTTTTAATGATTCTTCAGGAAATTCTCAGGACATTTTGTATGTCATTACTCACTACTTGAAAGAACAATTCTAGAGATATTCAATTATTTAAAAAAGTTTAGATGAAATGGGGATTTTTATATTTTCATAAAAGTGCCATGAAAAATAAAAGGAAACGGTCTATTTGACCGATTCTCACAGTAGGTTAGTTCACTCAATTTTCACGATTTTAATCGTATCACAGAGCTGTGTAACATCAATTATAACTCACTGATTTATATCAGCAAAATCCTGTTCCAGCAGTAATTTTCACTAATCATTTTTAAATATGTAGGTGAGTTGATTATCTTTTTTACTACTGAATTTATTATATTGTATACTTTTCAATGTATATTGAGAGTTTATTCATTGTATTTTTCTAAAACTGGGAAATCAACGGCTAATTATTCAAAGTTGAAGTATTAACGAGATAACTTGGCATAAGTGCAGCATGTTTGACCTATAACACTTGCATTTTCCATAAATAATGGTCCAATTGAGAAAACTACTGTTCTAGTGAAACACGTATTGGAAGTAAAGTTTATATTGTGAAAATAATTCATTCATATAATTCAATTGAGACATTTTCATAACACACATTCACATATCAACAAATGACTTAAATGAAATGAATGACCGGTTTCGGTCGTATATACTTGTTTTATACTTGATAATGGGGTCAAACCCGAAACCGGTCGTAAAAATAAAATCTACCAGCCTGATAACCTCTCTGCAGGAAGGACTCGACCCAAACAGTAGTGTGTCTGGGACTCAACTGACTTTAACGTGACTCGACTGTATGTATAAAACCTTAGTCTATAGAATAATTTGTTAACTGGGGAAAACATCCCATGTACCAACACTCTAACAGAAATCAAAATAATTCTTAAGACTATTGAGGAGAGATACATACTATTTTATTCAATAGAATAAGTGTCAATGAATAAATAAAATATCAATCATGAAATGTTATTTGAACATTTTGTCAATTTTACGACTTATAATTTAACAGTCTAATCGAGTATGTACAGTACCCGCAATGAATTACAATTTCATTGGAAGTTGTCCAAAAGCGGGAAAGAAATATTTCATGTACCAATACTCTTAATAGAAATCAAAATAAGTCTGAAGACTGTATTGAGGAGAGATACGTATAAGAAAATAAATATTTCGAAATGAAATCTTGAAACATTAATCTCTTCTAACGTACATACAAAGTAGGTTTGAAAAATAACTACTTTCTTAGCCAATGTACCCATATTGAAAAGATTTGCACTATTCGAGCGAAACTGGCCAGAGTACTGACAAATGGAAATGAATGTTTTCTTAGATCAATGGCCCCAAAGATGGGGTCAGGTAGTACTAATTTTTGGATTTCACTACGATGTATTTAAAAAAAATCTTTTTAATAGTTTTACATAAGAAGTATTGCGATTGGGAGAAGAACTTGATGTTGCTTTAAAAGCATTTGTATTTCGAAAACGTCGTATTTTATAGGAAAAATTTTTGTTGAAAAATATTGAACAATTCATGAGAGGAATCTTCTGTATGAATTTGAAAACTATTTTCGTCATCTTCTGGTATCTCCTAATATCCCTAAAAGGGCTGTTCTTACGAAAAATGCGTTTGCAGATTTGAAATATATTCTTTAGTTCTGGAGATATCCCTTATGGTAGTTCTAGATGAAATATATTATGTTATGTTAAAATATGTTTTTCCGTTAACCAGCTATCGCACCCCTACGAACGACAACCCTCAGAAATCGAAACTTGTGCGTGCTAAGGACTAACGAGGTCTTACCTTTCAACGTGTGATTTCTAAATACAAATGCCCTGTATATAGAGGCTGATGGTTTTGAACTTAAGTTTTTGCCAACTTCGGGAAAGTGATGGCTTCTTGAAAATATTTTAAATGAATTACTTTTTGTGCCAAATTTTCAGATTTCAAATTGCTGTTCATTTCTAAATACATCTAACCAGCCTTCGTTAAGGACTATCCTCTATTTATTAGAACATAGAGAGCTAAATTGATTTGATCTTTTTAAAGTATACAGTTTTGAAAATGATACAGATCCTTGAGCACATTACAAGGGTGAGCTAATACTGACACAGGATGGTAAAAAGCTTAGCTGATATGTAATTTAAATAGTGATTTGTTTGAGGTTCGTATACTGAGAAAATGAATAAATATTCTAAAGCGAAGCTGGTTACTCACAATGAACTTCAAGTTGTGGCACAGCTACATGTTCAAATGTATCAAATGATATTTAGAAGATTAATAAGCTGTGCACTCTGAAGATATGCTGGCTTTATTGACAAAAAACTATTATGTTTTATATCTCTATCATATTTCAGCGCAAGCAGTATTGATCGACAATAATGTTCAGTCATGCGAATCTTTATTAGAAATTACTATGGAGGAAATTCTGTCAGATGTGGAAAAAGGTAACAGCTGAATGTCATTACTCAGTCGCTGTTAGTTGCTTTGTGTTTTTGGTGAAATGTACTTTGTTAATAAGTTGAGTGAAAATCCATGCAGAAGTTACTGGCACGTTTCAAAAGTAATGATAATTTTGACCCTGGGGAAATTTGTTGTTGTCTCACCATCGTGTGGCCTATTTTTAGCCATTTCTAACTAGTATTATTGTTGTAAGGTGTGTTGAATATTTAGCTGCCAAATCTATCATCTAGAAAAAGTTGGAGTCAAATGTAATATGAAGAACCATTAAGACGAATACAAATTATTAACTAGAGTATGAAGCAGATGTTATAAATCAGGTGATCTTTTACAAGTAGCTGGTGTCTTCCACCGAGATTATAAAGAATACAGCTACTGTTGTCGTTCGCATAGAACTACTATTTACCTTTCAGAAGCCCTTTTATAAAAGAATATTAAGTGATACAATTCATTATTCATGATAATAATAATTATAAATTTTCACCATATAAATTGTATTTTCAATACGCGTTTCACTGGTAGCCAATCCAACTGAGGATGCTACTATGTAGTGAAACGCATATTGAAAATAAAATATATATTGTGAAAATTTATAATTATTATCATAAATAGTGTAATTGATTTTCACCAAGTAAAAGGCCATTGTATTCAAAATTTGATGTACAAAAATAATGTTTGAAAGTTATTAACAATGTTTCATAGTGAATTTTACAATTTCGGACTTCCATTGTCTAATATGATTTAAAATATCTGAAAGAACAAATAAAATTAAAAATTGGAATGAATAGCTTAAACTAGCAATTATATTGATCAATGAAAACAGTAAAATGAAAATAAGCAAAAAAATAATAAAAATTAAACAGTTAAAAATTAAATTATTCATGAGCAATAAATACAATAAGTATTAACGAGATNGAGTTATACAAAAATTCCTTTTTCCTATCCAGTTTGTAGTTTTGTAGTCCAAACATTCGTTATGGAATTGAATCAGATAATACATAGGAATATATATTATATTCTATAGCGTTCCTATGGAAGATATTTGATTCAATTCCATAACGAATCTTTCAATGTTGATATGAAAGAACTTGCTTCAAAAGTCTTTTTTTTTCGTGTAATTCATATTTCAAGTGAAAGTATTGTTTCAAAAGTATTTTTTGTTTCTGTTTGTATCTAAAAGTAATTTCTGTGTATAATCTACACATTTTTGTGAATAGTTTATTTTTTTAATTGCTTTCCACAATTTTTTGTATATAGATCGACAAGCAGAAAGCGAAAATCGATAATTTTGATATATGAAATGCATCCCAAACCACCATCCTTGAAAAAAATGTGACTAAAAAATTAATTTGTAGATGAATATAAAACTTGAACTTTTTCGCTTGCTTGCTTGATTAATAGTTAAGTATAGATGCTCACAATTTATAGAAGCGATTATAGAGGTGATGTTAATACCTTATTTTGTGTGTTCTACTTTCAAGTGAGCTTTTTTAATGTACTGAGCCATCCTTCCGGTTAATGTTTAGTATTTTTCTTGTCTAAAATGAGAATATGAAAATTTCAGATAAAGAAAAAGTTGACTCTCAAGCAACCATAATCTTAGATGATGATGACATCAAACCAAAATTAGAAATAGTTATTGAAGAAAATATGTTGGAGGATTCAAAGCATTTGGTTCAGAATCAAAATGATATCGGTGATGAAATTCTTGAACTGTTGAAAGAGGTAGCTATACCAACCTTAGAAAATGCCAATTTAAGCCAGATTGATACAACAAACAATATCCCTGGTGAGCTCAAGGAAGCAGAAGACATTTTGAAAATGATGGTTCAAGGAAGTTCAATTGAATTGAGCGAATCAGATGAGACTGATGAGTAAGTACAAACAAAATTTGATAATTCGATTTTTATATGAAGTTTTTTAGTGATCTACTACTTTTGAGTGATATCAGTTTGGAAGAAGCCGATAACGAAGAAAAAACCACAAGCTTTCAGAAAAATAAAATGTTACAGGTTCTAGCTGAACATAATATGATCGACTGCTACGTTGACATAGAAAAGTTACAACTACCCAAAGAGGATTTAGTTGAATATACCAAAAAATTAGAAGATAACATTGATTGGTAGGTGAAGAGTATCTGGTTAGTTATAATATCAAAAGGCTTTTGATCTAGTAGGGTCATGCAAATAATAAATACTCCATTTTCATGAAAGGTTCTTTATATTACAGGTTGTGCGACTTAAACACATTGAATAAAAGGAAAAATGATGGTAACCTACCATATGGAAAGATGAAGGGCGTTAAGAAAATAAGAAGGGATTCAAGTTCCATTTCTAGTTCATCGGATACTGATTCCGACCTTGAAATTTTTGGACCTAGGCCTGGCACACCTGTTCTTCCCAAAAAAGTTGAACAAAAACTGGATACCTTTCTGGCTAATGCAATATGCAGAGACTTGAAAGGTAGTAGTGACTTGAGCAGTTATGAAAATGAAGTTGAGACTGATGATTCTACAAAGAAAAAACAGAAAAATAAAAAGGACACCAATAAAAAAGGTGACAATGAATCTGATAACAATAATGAAAGTAATGCAGATGCAGTTGATGAGAGGGTAAGTGGAATTAAGACATTCTGATAGATTTAAAATTTACAATACAATAATAAGTATGCTTTACGAACAAGTGTATATTGAAGGTGTATTACAGACTATTGAATAACTGTCAGTATTCTGAAATAATTGAAATTTCTTTGCTCAAGCATATATTTTCGTGTTATAATATTATTTGTTTAAATACCTATGTTCAGTTACTTTGAAAGGAATTATACCTTTTTTAATTTTTTAAATTTTATTATGCATGGTATACAGATAATTACTTTCATCATTTCCAAACATAATTTAAAACTGCTGTACTAAAATATTTGAATTTTTAGGAAAAACTTAGCAAAGAGGATTTGGAAAAAAAATCATGGAAAAATGATCCTCTACTGAGGGGAAAATTGTCATCAGGTTCAGATACTGGTTGTAATAGTAAGAAATCTTTAAAAATGAAAAGAAAAAGTCGGAGGTAAGATAAGAAATACAGACGATTATTTTCATATGCATTTATAAATTATTTATTTTCAGATTGGAACGTGATAATGAAGTCAGTGTAGCTTCAGATAATTTAGATTCTGACAGTGACTTGGAAGGTGTTTGTGAACAAAACAAATCAAAGTTGGAAGAGACACTAATCAGTCCAATCAAAAGAAATATTCCATCTTCTGATAGTAGTAGTAGTGATTCTGACAGTGACATCGAATTGTTAGTAGCATGCATGTTTATCAATTTGATAGTGGTTAAAGTTTTTTTTACTTTTTGAGAACCTTTAACGTGTCCATTTCTCCCAAGTATCCAAAAACCACTGCAACTTCAATAGCTTATTATGTTTCCTTATTTGTTCATGGCATCCATTTCAATGGATTTATTCCCTGTCCTATATTTCAAACCCTACAGTGTCTACTGTGTTGACTGGGCTGATTCCTGTCCTGTGGAAACATGTCTTTTGTTCTTGTCTCAGACTGTCTTTCTTAGGTATATTTTCCTAGTAAAGTTGATGTTTATTACTGACACATGTCAGTGTCAAAATCACTTGTACGGATTAGCTCCGTACAAGTGATTTTGTTAACCCCATGGTTGATGATTTAAGGTCAATATACAGTGCATTCTAATTGAAACAAGCCACCTTCATGAAGTCATTTGATATCGAGGTAGCAAAAAATTGTGAAATACGTCAACTGTATTTTTCTTAAGAGACACATTTACACCTTAAAATCAACCTCTCGTCAGCCACCCTCTCCCCATAACATACCACATTTTAAAAACTTCAAATAGGAATAATAGTCGAGTGGAACTTCATTTGAAAGGTCATTCAATTCGGGATCCAATCCTGTAAAATTTTTGATATTACAACGAAAATTTATTTAAAAATAAAACACTTTTTGAAGTTTGTATTTAATTTTGAACTAAAAAGTGAAATTATACAGAAAAAATTACTATTTCAAATGTTTGAATTGAGCAACATTTACGTACATACATTTACATATAAATGAACTTCTCTTCACTCCCTTTTATTCTGATAATAAAAAATATTAGGTGTTAGGAGCTTACAGCACCTGGTAATTTCTTTCCATAAATTATCTATTGTAGTTGACTGCGTCTCATTGTTTTATTTCAACCAGTTTGTAAGTCAAATCAGGGGAACTGAGTGGCCATTCTGTAGATCCTCTCCATCCAATCCATCGACCCGGAAAGGTATTATCAAGGAACTAGTGCATGATACTATACAGTGAGAAGGAGTCTCATCTTTTGAAAAATTACCCCATTTCGCAATAGAGGATCTTACTGGATGGCGTTATTAATGACATAACTTGATTATTCAGCAAATTGAAATATCCTTCACAATTCAGGTTTTCTTCCAAAAACAATGATTCTGTAGTATGGTTAACCAAAATTCCTGCTCGAACATTTAGTTTTTGGGAATATATGGTGTGAATATGGCGAGCCATATTGCTGTTTGAATTACTCCATTATCGGAAATTTTGAGAATCGCTCGCTCATTCAGATAAAGCTACATGCATCTGAGAAACACGAGGAGTACAACAAAGCTAGATTACAATTGACATATTCTGAGAGGATCTCCCAAAATGCAACTCTTCTATCAAAAATCATATTCGTTCAATTCACAAATCAATTTCATTTTATCAGGGTTGAATTTGTGTGGATGAAGAATTATGATAACGTTTGTAAAACTCCAGATACTTGGGACAATTTAGTCTGAGACTAAATATTTTCCATATAGGTAACGTGGCCCAAAATTGCAACTTTACTGGGTTCGTCATTTACTGTTGCTAAACAGTCATGTTGTCTGTTAGTGACATTACCTGATTCCATATATTTATTAAAATAATTCCAATACATATTTTCTATGTCTTACATTCATACTCGGATGATTATCGTTTTCCATGTTTTTACTACTATTTCAATACACATTTGAAATGCATGAGCCATTTTGTATAAAACAATACATAATGAACGAGATACTAACTCGAGTTCAATCAGTGCAATTCGGTTTTCTCTGGTATTGCTTATTGTTGTAATGTCAAAAATGTCAGAATTCAAAGACCTTCCAAACAAGGTGTCACCCAACAGTTCCAGTTGACATGTCAAGAAGAGTACTTTGACCATGCCACTGAAGATGACTGCAGTCGAAACGTTTGGAGATTATAACCAAAGAAGACCACGGCAAAAACCAACTCAACTATCATTACCATTAGAAATTTTTGACATGAGGATTGTGGGGAGACTGGCAAGGGTTTGATTTTTACGTAGAAATATATCCCCCAAAAACTAAAGTTGAAGTGTTTCACGATTTATCTACAGTATCATCAAACGACTCATTAGGATAGTTTATTTTGAGTGGAATGTATTGTGTAGAAGAAAATGACTGCATACTCATTCGCTTTTTCAATTCCTGTGATTTTAGTACAGAATCAATCTGTTTGAGTCAACCAGTTCTTTAATTTTTAGTGGCATTTCCAGATTATGTCACTCTAGGTTCATGAAAGCCCTGAAAATTTTCTTTTTGTATGTACATATATTTTTCTGCTCGTTTCGTTGAGGCATCGAATTAATGTTTCTTATACATTGCAGGATTGGAAACATCTCTGCTTTGAGACGGATGTATATTGACCAAACAGGTAGCTGTAACATGAATTTCTATTCGCTCTGTGCATTCCAGATCGTGTCTTATTTTCCCTTTTTGATCTGTCTATATTTTATACTAAATATTTGCTGGTATCCACTATTCAAAGTTTGTAATTTTAAGTACAAAGTTTGTGTTCGAATTCTACTTCAAAGTCGTGTATCTATCAATGAGTTAATTTCCCCACGTATTCTGATTATGGTCAAAATAAGCGATTACTGTTTTTGAAAATGGTGAAATTAACAGATATTGTCAACATTTCTCATATTAGAATTTTGTAAATGTGCATGGAAGTAAAGCATTGATATGTATTTTTTCAGTGTGTCTCAAAAAGTTCAAACACCACTAAAGGATGGCGAGACTGCTGGTCCCAGCCCCAGTCAAAAGGGTAGAAGAAATATTAGGGCACTTATGTCACAGGAATCACTGGCTGAAGCTACCCAGAAAGCAACCTTAGAAGAAATGGAGAGAATAGAACGATTGAAGGATCGTCACAAAATTATAGAATCATTTTCACAGTCACTCAGTAATAGCGTGTCCCACGATGAGGTTTGTAATTGTTTAAATTTTGGCATATCTTTTGATTAACTGTTTATGTGTTATTTCCCTTTTTTAAAGAAGTTCATTTGATCATATCTAAGAGTAGTTTCCCTCACACTTCAAAAGATATTTTTGAATAACTTATAATCTCATAATTTTCTCTGGTTTGGATCATAACCAAGAATTGACAAATTTCATCATAATTTTTGTAGGAAACAGTCCCTTTTGCTCTTGATGTGGATGAGAAAACAGGAGAACCATTGATTGAAGTGAATTCGAAGTTAGCTGACAAACTAAAACCTCATCAGAGAATGGGGATACAGTTTATGTGGGATTCATGCTATGAAAGTCTTGAGCGAATGAAAAAGCATGATGGGTCTGGTTGCGTTTTGGCTCATTGTATGGGCTTGGGAAAAACTCTTCAGGTAATTGAAATTAAGCGGACCCCAATCAATCTAGTTCAAACATATGCAGATGCATGTTTCTCAGCTTCAAAATTTTTTGGTTAACATGAAATGCTAAATAAGCGAACTCATTGTATTTTAATTGATTATGGGTTCAGGAAAAACCCTTCAGGTATGAACATAGTAATAATTGAAATTAAGCAGACCCCAATCAATCTACTTCAAACATATGCAGATTAATGTTTCTCAGCTTCAATATTTTGATTTAATTGTTTTTTTTTCTTGTGGGCAAACAATCTCATAAATGAGATTTTCACCCCTTTCTTTCTTCGTTTTTCATAACTATATATCATAGTACAAACTAGAATTGGGTTATTTGTCGAGCTGTAATTCAATTAGTTATTTACCATAAGCAATTACTCTGTTATTTGCACACGAAAATAACAGGTTCTCTTGAGAACTGTCAGCACAATAAAGAAGTAGTTTTGTGGTAAGTACTCAGTTACTTCACCCAGGAGTCAAAAAACACTAAATTCCAAATTCTCAAATACAGAAATCACAATAATCATATCAATAATTTCCTAACAATAAATATATCGAATATCGGTTAGTTTATAGGAAGGGTTACGAGTGTAGAGAGGATTACCTGTGGTAAGCAGGTAGGTGATGTCATAATAAGTTTGCTATAAACAATCAATAGATTATGTATGTTTAGGACAAAAATATTCATTCATACCAATAATGCCTCACTTTTACACCAAAGCTTCCATTCTCACCAATTAATGCCTCAGGCAATTACTAAATTCATATCCTGATATGCTTGGAGCCTAGTTCGTTCTTGTGTATATGATTCTTTCTATAGTGGAGAAAAATTAAAGGTTTTGTTTCCAAATTATTTTTAGAGATTACCAAGAAAATTTTATAAATGCTTTTGAAAGTCTGGAAATAGCAAAATGTGGCATAAAAACTATTAACAGTGACAAAGGTTCATTATCATTTGCTTTTTCTACACATACAAACGGCCAAATATCGTCGCACTCATAGCATCTTGAAACTAAAAATTTGGAGATTCAGTTGAATCAGTCTCCAGTAGCTTATGTTGAGAATGGAGTCAGCAAATCAAACCAGTCAGCACTATCCTACTCCGAAGTATAAAATAATCATAATCAGGACTTGAACTAAAATGGACTAACTATTACTGCAAACAGCTTGAAATGCCAAGTTAAAGTAATATTCTCATCAATGTTAATATATCTACACAATTACTCCTTGCTACTGGCAAGGAGTTCATCTCCGTTTAAATAAATAATTATGAAGTTAAGGCTTTCAACACCCATATGCGTGAATCATCCAACTGCACAAAGAATCAAAAGTTCAAATGCTCTAAAAAAAAATCATGAAATACAACTTGACCACATTTGAAGCCTGTATACTTTATCTCCAAAAGAACAAGATTATCTGTATTTTTGTTTATTTCGAAATCACCCTGATTTGTTGACATTTTATTGTGAATTGAAGAGTGTACTTCGAAAAGTATTTTGCAGATGATACATGGGAAAAGTAATTTTCATTAGAATCCGTTAAGGGTAGCGGATACTTTTTCTGAAATAGGTTTTTTCCAGGTTATTACTCTTATCAACACATTGTTCAACTACGAGACAACAAATACCAAACACGTCTTAGTTGTTTGCCCACTTTCCACTGTGAATAACTGGGATAATGAAGTGAAGTTTGCATTCAAAGGAATTGAAGAAGAACAAAATTTCAAAGTTTTTCCCGTGTCGTAAGTATTAAAAACAAAATAAAAGTCTTACACTATTTCATTTTACTATTTATAGAAACAATAGTGATAAATATAATTTAGTCAAAAAGTGGTGGTTACGTAAAAAGGCATTATTGATTGTTGGTTATGAGTGTTTTCAAAGATTAACCAATGAAAGTGAACTAAATAAAGTTGACGAGCCGACTAAAGATTTAATGTTGAGTGCACTGAATGATCCAGGTAAGGTCAGTTTTCTTTCAATTTTCAATCTCTATTTTTTTTATTTTGTAGGTCCAGATTTGGTTATATGTGATGAAGGCCATTTATTGAAAAACAAAAATGCCTTGAAATCGTTGGCTTTAAATAAAATAAGAAGCAAAAGACGAATAGTACTGACCGGCACACCCTTGCAAAATAACTTATTGGAATGTATGTGTCCTCAGAATATTTTTTTACATATTCATCGAAATTTTATGTAAAGGAGATCAGAGTTATTTTTTCAACCTTCATGGGTATTTTCACCTTATAATTTTAATTTTTTTTAGATTGTGGAAGGTGAAAACACTCAAAAAGATCGATACATTTTTTTTTTACATAATACTATATTCAAGTGGAAAATAATTCAAAGTTTACAACTTGAAGTTTGATAAATCAAGAACACTGAAAACTAATTTGATATTGTGTATGAGCCTTAAAAAAAATTTGGTTGTTATAAAATGGCTTTATGATATTTCTCTACCCTATCTTAGAAAAGAAGATTGTTACCAAATTAACTCAAACAAGTAAAATGGCAACTTTTTGTTCTTAACCCCAATTCAAATTCGAAAGTTGTTGAAAAATTGATGATAAATCTGGAAGAACAGCTGTAAGATAGGGCGAATGTTGAGTAGTGTGAGAACAACATGATGAAATGTGTATGTGTTGAAAGACCAGCTTATGATGATTTTTTCATTGTTCTTGAATGTGTACTGTAGTTGCTGAGCATAGAATGTTATTCACTATTTTTAGAGTTTTATTAACTTCACTATTTCATTTCAAAATTTATGTGAAACTATGTCATCAGAAAAGATTATTGAGGTGATAAAACAGTACACGTAGTAATACAATACCGATCATGAGAACTATATTGAAAAGCTAATTGAGAGCCTAATTCATGAATTAAATCTTCAACGAGTCAATTTTTTTAATCACGTGTACAGGTATTTGTCTACTAGACGAGAGACCTACAATGCAAAATATTTCTCATTGTGGAGCTTGTCATATATTTGATTATATCCGTTATCCCTGTTTATTAAGGAAGAACGTGAAGGAATTAATTCGTTTTGGATATATAACAGCAATCAGAAACTGAAATGATAAATTATTCAATGGAAATGGACGCAAGTTTAACATTTTTTTCAATATCGACGTGGCATTCCTCAAAGTTAGATGGTCTTTGCACATTATTACAAATCGGTTTTGATCAAGACGCGTCACTTTATTGAAAAAATAACAACTTTACAAAACATGATTGAAATTTTATTACATTATGACAGTGTGTGATCTCACATAACTGTATTACTGGAAAGCTCACGGTTTTGTTACTCCCAAAGAGGATTCTCAGGTCGTGCCCTCTCAACCAACGTTCCCTCTCTTTTGTTGTGGCAGGTTGTTAGAGTTTTTATTCAGGAACCTGTCTGTGTGTATTGGTTTTCTGTAAATTCTGTGGCCCAATGTATCATCTTCACGTCTGTGCACAAGAACACCCAAAAAGGATTTTTCGTTCCATTGTAAAATGGCTTTTTGAGTTGTAAGAGTTTAGATAGATAGATAGATAATTTTTATTCATCCATGAAGCTTTACACAGTGCAGTACAGTATTAAAACTTAACAGACTAGTCAATTACATACAACATGAACAAACACATAACATAAATGAATGGTTAATAGATTTACATATCAGAATTATCAATAGGAAAATTTAAAAACTCATCTACAGAATAAAACCCATGATTAATTAAAAAGTCATGGAATGTTGCTTTGAAAACTCCAAATTTTTTATTTCACCAATTGATTTCACACATTGGTTATAACACTTGATACCCAGATACGTGAAAGATTTTTGTGCTAGGCCTAGACGGGAAAACGGTGGACGTATTTCACTTGCATTGCTAGTGGTATACTCATGTAGAGTATTTCCTCTCACATGACTATGTTTTTTTTTGATGTTGCTATATATACATACAAGACAAGGTCAAAATGGACAGTCTTTTAAATATTGATCTACAGCTCGCCTGATAATGAGCTTTGACCATACATCTACTTTATGTACGTGAGCAGAGTTACCCCAGAATATCAGGCCATAGCTTAATAAGGAATTAGCAAGTCCATGGTATGTTAGTTTAAGAATATCCAAAGAGACAGTGCCTTGCAGTTGTCGAATAACAAAACAAAGCAAAGCAAAGCAAATTTGGATACTAAATTGTTTATATGAATTTCCCATGTAAACTTATGATCCATATAAATTCCAAGAAATTGAATGTGATCAACTTTTTTTATAGACTTATGATTCATCCTTATTAATGGACTATAATCATAACGAATATTCTTTGGCTGGAATAACATGAAAAATGTCTTTTTTGTATTAACTGATAGTCCATTATCGACACACCATTCATAAAACATATTTGCTGCAATATTTGATATTTCCACCGATTTTGCTATATTACTCTCCGCAATTAACTGATTAGTAGTATCATCAGCATAAATGATCTGCATATGCGGATCTGCATGAATATGTTATATCACTAATAAAAACAATAAAGAGTAAAGGACCCAGAACCGATCCCTGTGGTACACCAACAGTTACATCTGCATGATTTGACTAAACAGATTCAATAATTACTATCTGTGTCCTGTTTTCTAAGTAAGATGCAATCCACTTATTAGCCACACCCCGGACGCCCAGATTGTAGAGCTTATCTTATAATAGTATATGATCAACTGTGTCAAAAGCGCGACTCAGATCGAAAAATAGAGCAATAGAAATATTTTTATCATTCAGATATTCATAGATTTGTGTGCATAATACTTTAGTGGCAGTTTCAATGGATTTTCAATGTCTAAACCCGTGTTGACAATTTGAAATGAGATTATTTTCTTCCAAAAAAGAAGTGAGTCGTATATTGAAGGTGCTGTCAATTACTTTGGCAAATTGGGACTGTAGGCATACATTCGTGTAATTGCCCATATCTTCTCTGGATCCTTTCCCTTTATAAATTGGAACCAATTTTGATATCTTTAAAACCTTTGGATAATGTCCGTCAACAAACGACATGTTTATTATGTGTGGTAGTGGATAACATATTAAATCATTAACTTTTCCTACAGCTTTTCCGCATATATCATCAACACCTGCAGAGGTTTTTTTTCGTTGTTTTTTTTATGATTTCATAGATCTCCTGTGATAGATATAATAGATAATCGTTAAGCGTCACTTCGCCATCTTGCCATACCACAAACGTGTCATCACATAGCCAACAATATGCTCTAAGGCTCGTTCTTGGAAATTTTTCATGAAAAAGTTCGCCACCGCCGAACCTATTAGATTGCTCATTGCGGTACCATTCGTTTGTTCGTAAAAAACACCATCCCACTGGAAATAAGTTGATGATGAACATTGATTGAAGAGGGCAGTTGAATATGATGGGAATACTTTGCCAACTAGCCGTATCGTGTCCTTGATTGGAACGATCGTGTATAAGTAGACCACGTCGAAGCCCACTAGTATGTCTCCAAAACTTAACTTCATATCTCTAATCTTTTCAATGAACTGTCCCGAGTCTTTAATAACCTAATACTTTCAATAACCTTACACCTATCGTGAATGCGGTAGGTTCACCAACTTATGAGCTGGCCAAATACTCAACAACCCTACTGCTGCT
This sequence comes from Leptinotarsa decemlineata, assembly GCF_000500325.1. NCBI lineage: Eukaryota > Metazoa > Arthropoda > Insecta > Coleoptera > Chrysomelidae > Leptinotarsa > Leptinotarsa decemlineata. The sequence goes on from NW_019292042.1 coordinate 130,343, forward strand.
GCTCATAGGAAAAACAAGGTAATTTATCAAAGATCCGGGACAGTTTATCGAAAGGATTAGGGACATGACCTTTTAGTTTGATAACAATAATAATAATAGTTCAATTCCACGTGGACAATACAAATTATATAAGGACATTCAATATAAGAAGGAAACACAAAAGATTAAAAGATTAACAGTTGTATAGAATCTATGATATGAGTCTACTTTAAACTGTTATATCTTAGTGAATACTTATTCAATTTAATCGAAATAAGCGGCATTTGAATCGGTGCATTTTTGCCACTTTTTTATCAGTGAGAAATTTATTAAAGTGCTTCAAAAGATGGTATTCAGTTGGCGAGGGGTCTAGGGAATATGTATATAGTATATATATATAGCGAATGTTGAGTAGTGTGGGAACAACATGATGAAATGTGTATGTGTTGAAAGACCAGCTTATGATGATTTTTTCATTGTTCTTGAATGTGTACTGTAGTTGCTGAGCATAGAATGTTATTCACTATTTTTAAAGTTTTATTAACTTCACTATTTCATTTCAAAATTTATGTGAAACTATGTCATCAGAAAAGATTCATCATAATTTTTGTAGGAAACAGTCCCTTTTGCTCTTGATGTGGATGAGAAAACAGGAGAACCATTGATTGAAGTGAATTCGAAGTTAGCTGACAAACTAAAACCTCATCAGAGAATGGGGATACAGTTTATGTGGGATTCATGCTATGAAAGTCTTGAGCGAAT